>APFE030370517.1:105397-140647 GCA_000404065.3 Pinus taeda
AATTTAAGATAATTATCTCTAAATTATAAATAAAAATATCAATTTTCCTTTAAATAATAGGAAAATATTTTAACCCCCAATCGAGGTCTTGGAATTTAGGACAATGGATGATCTAAGGGATTAAAAATATGCTCAAAAATAAAAGTACTCAAAATTGCTCAAAGCCAACGCCAAATCATATATCTCATCACTCTAATTCCAACGACACTTTGTTGGCTTGTTTGGGGCCTGACCCAGGTTCGGAAGAGTTTTAGCTAAACAAATACTGCACTACCGACCCTTTCGGCAACAATCCACGGAGCGTGGACTAATGTCTCACCCAAGGTAGTAGGGGAGGGTGCTAGAACTAGGTTTTTGCACCCTAGGGATGTCTTCATGTGGCCTAGCGGGGTCACGAACTGATCTGCGCCCTCGCCCTACTATGCACTACTCTCAGGCTTCCACGTAGATCTGTGATGAGGTGTTCCTTAATTCTTATTATTAATGAGTTTATTATCAATCAGATCTAATATTTAAGCAAGCATTTAACAGTTATAACCAGTGCGTGCACCCATAAATCTTACAGATTTCGAATAAACTTAGAACATAAGCATAAACGTATATATCATAATAGATGCATAAACCAGAATATAACCAAATCCTTAATATTTCAGAACCAACTTATCTTATTAATGTCTTCATTTCGATACAATTCACTTCCTGCCCTGCACACACAGTTGAGGACTCTACCAGGCTTCCGCGCACACAGCTGCGAAGCCTCTATTTCCTACTACGACCCAAGACTCAAACTCACAAACTCAGAGTGAATATTGCATTTATAAACCCATAACATTCAAGATCCCAGCAAAAACTACCTTCTACCCTTAGAGCCTTGCTCTATTTATACCTTCCCATGGTTCGCAGACCATGGGTAGGCCGACTCTCTTTCTCTTCTTTTACATTATTTTCGGGTGGAAAACCCTTTGACTTGATCTAATACCATTTGCGCTCCACCTACTTCATGGAGCTTTTACCACATGTTTACCCAAAATTGTGGGCTTTAAGCCCCAAAACCGTTACGTGGGGCCTCCGCTACCTAAAAAGCCCCCAACACAATCATCGTGACTCGTCCCGAGTCACTTGGCTGGTGCATTGAGCTTTGCTCATAGTTCCTCTAGCAACCTTTGTGCTGCACTACCATCTGCCACACATTCTTTCATTGTTTGTTGTACCAATTGTGCCTGACGTTCTAACGCATTGTCGGGGGCACCTTCCTATCTTAGTGCATATGTGTCCTGCAACTAGGTCAGCTTCCCCTCGATCATCTTGGTAACCATGAAAGCTTCCTCAAGCCAAGGCTATATGGCCGCTTTGAGCCCCGCTTCCCACTGTCGTGCGGCGTCTACCTGCTCCTTCAGAGCCTGGGCCTCCCTCATCCTGGCCAAATGTTGAGTGATGGCAACCGTTTGCGTAGTCCCCCAGACATTGTCATAAGCCTATTGTAACTCCCGCGCTTTTGTCTCTACCTGCTACAACGTGGGGTCTTCTTGTAGTGATGTGAGCGTAAGAAGGGACTGATCCAACAATCCCATGCAGTCGTGTACAATGCACTCTATCACCTCCAATCCTGCTTGAATTGTGCGACGACACTGCTCTCTAACTTCCGGGGGTGTAGTAGGCTGCGCGGTCAGCCTTAGCTCCGCAATCTGTAAGTTCAACTCCCACTGAGCTTTTGCGGCCTCCTCTTGGGCCCTATGAAATCCTGCTACCATGTGATGACTCTGTTCGGCTGCTGGGAGTTCCGCTGGCACAGCCAGTTCTGGTACACTGCTACAGACCTCCTCCATGGCTTGTTCCAATCCTTGGTTGTGGGCAAGCAAGTCGTCTTGTTGTAAACTGATCTACTCTAGATTTCCTTTTTGCTTCATTAATACTTGGAGGGCGTGGCCTTCCCTAGCGCGGAGCTCAGTGGTTACCCCACCCTGTAGTTGGTATAAGGTTTCTTTAGGAAGGGCGACCAAATTCAACCCCCAACTCCTCATGTCACCTTCAGCCTCTGCTAGGATAGCGCTTACTGGTAATACTAAGGTTTTCATTGTGGGGGTGTGCACCATCTGCTCTATTGCGAGTGTACTTTCCGTGAGGGTTGGAATCATGCCTCCTGGGGGTCGCACCTATAATGCCTGCAACTGTGCTCTGAGCTCTCCCAACATAGTTGTTTTCTCTATCATCAGCTCCTCCAAAGTACCCTTAGCACCATCTCGCACTGGTTCGCTACTGGCAAGAAGATCTTTTTCTAAGGCTTTTTCTGTCTTAGGCTTTTTGTGTGCATGTGGCTGCTCCTAGGCACGCGACCTCTGAAGTTGAGTCGATGTTGTGGTCAGGTCCGTGTGTTCATGTGTCTCCACTTCCCCCTATATGTCCTATTCCATGGATAGTTCCAGAGCTTCCACAATCTCTTCAACGGGTGCAGTGATGGTCTCTACTGCTGTTTCGGTCACCTCCCGTTGCATGGGCGTTTTCTATTCCTAGCGCGTTCTTTCCACTAGCTTTGTGATGCATAGCTTGATTTCCTTCTTCCGTTGCTGAGCTGAAATCTTGTCTAATTCGGCTAAGTTCGAGGCACACCACTACGGAGGCCATGCTGCCATTACCTCAAAAATTGCATCATCTATTGTAATGAATGGAAGCTTTATCCATTATTGATCAAGATCCTTCTGCGCCCGGATATACACATTATGCATATATGCCTTGAACTTGACCATGCTTTGCAACATGGTGTATACTGTTAGGGATAATCGCAGTCTGTGGTCGATCCATGTCTAGATACTTGCCTCCATAAATATCCAAAACACCTTGATCGCACGAACCCACATGGCGTCTTTTGCCCAGAGTGAGTTATACCTCATGGCTTCAGTTAGGTTCTTCTTAACTTTTGGAAACTGGCTGCCCTTCGGTAGCTCCATTTCAACCAGCAGGATTGACAAGAGCAACCATGTGTAGTGGAAAGTTTTTCCCTTCTCCTGGGCCTCCCTAAAATTTGTCAAAAAATCGTCATAAAGAAATTGTGCCCATTTGAACTGAACCCCTTCTGCACACTGCTCTACGAGTGCAATGGCAGAGGCTAGAACCTCATCTGCGTGGCATTTCCTTGTGAGCTTACTGGCCAGTAACTGGGTGATGATGTGTACCCCTCAGTCTTTGATGCTGGCTATTACATACCCTCATGGCCTTAGCCTTCATGGCTTTTGTGAGGCCCACTTCGCTACTTGTTTCGGCTATGTCTGTAGGATCATTCCCTTTAATAGGTAGCTGAGAAATTTGGTGTATTAAATCTGCCATGATAGGAATTAGTTCCTCCAGCCAGAGATACCCATCATGTACTAGACATAGTCACTATCGAATAACAAAAATTGTGATGGTCGCACTGTGATAGTGGGGTATCCACCTCAAATTTAGTAATCTTGCCTTCTCCACACCCCATAACCACTTTTACTACAGTAATTTCTCCTCGGACAATTGTGGGAACTTCTCACTGTCCGTGAGATCCCAATCTTAAAATTTGATATTTGGTCCCCGACCCAGTGGCAGACCGTCGAATCTTATTTAATCTGGAAGGAGCAGGGTCTAGAGCGTGTTCTTTGTGGTTTCCAAGTCCTTCAGTATCATGGTCGTTCCTTTCCACGGAGAGATATATGGTGGTAGCGGGATTGCCAAAGCTACTTGAGAAACATTTTCCTCTTCCTCATCCTGTGCTTCAATCTGATCGATTAGGGCTTGTAACTCTTCCTCCACCTCCTCCAGTTCAGTGGTGATTGCTTTGCCCTTTTCTGCCATTGACAATTTATTGAATTGCAGTGATACGCAGATTGGCCCCTTAGTCTACTTTTCTTTCTGAGGTCGTAGCGTGCGTGGGGACTTTGGAACCTTTGGCGTAGTGGCCGCCTCTCCTGGCTCCTCCTGGGTCAGATAGGGCGCTTCCTCAAACCTTACTCTGGTTCTCACGGTTTCTTCACTCGGGAATGTACTCTGGGGGGGCTAGGTAGGTAGGTGCTTGCTGTTATGCACTGGCTTGAGTCTCAAATATTCAAGGGTCGTTGTGGAGCTACCCCAATGGTTTTTATAGGAACGTGTGAATTTGAATTCAACCCTTCCCTCCACTTCTGAGTCATTAATATCTTCTTGGCGACAGATCTTTTCATATCTAGCTCAGAACTCCCATTGTAATGGCCCACCGCCTACTTCTCTCTGTCATAACTCGAACTTCTTGTCATGAACAGTGATGTCAACGGTCACCTCCCAACCTTCCCACGTGGTAGTGCAGCCCCATCAGCATGACCGCGATCTTGCTGATCGACTGGCCTTCTTTCTGGGCAAGTCTCCTGCAAACTTGTTTATAGTCTCGTGCCTCCTTTCAACTGCTTGGAGCGATGAGACTGTGCTTCCCATAGCTAGTCAAGTGGTCGCACACCAAGTGCGAGATTTCAGCTTCCCTACTAGCCCAGGCTACAAGCACCTTTCGAGTGCCTTCGTAACAGTTAGCCCATCATGCGCTGTTGTATATGGTACACTCCTCTGTTGGTTCAGTTGCAGCCATGATAGCAGGGTCGCAGCTCATTCTAGTACCGAGGTAGAACCAGCCAAGCATGGTTCCCTTATTTGCAGATTCACGCGGCCCACTTGTGCAACGCCAATTTTCATTTTGTTGATTTCTTCATCCAACATCATGCTTTTCCTCCTCAACCGTGCCCATTCTTCATTGATTTCGTGAAGCCTTTTGCTGTCGCGCCTAATGGCTTTATGAAATTGTCGAATTCCTTTGCCCAGAACTTCTGCGGAGATTGCGATCTAGGGAGTTTCTTCTATCCTCTTGGTTCCATCTTGTCTCACCCTTGATAAGATCACCTTCACCCTCCTCCTTTTGTTGATGGTCTTATAGGCCCATCGAACCCCTGGTATATGCAGATTCCCATTGGTTCGTCTTATCAGGCGAACATTGTTCATGCTCCCACCTATTTTCCTGATTGCTTTGTCACGAACAAATAGTGGAATGTGTCAATTTTCCTACTGTCGTGGCGGATTCTGATTTTTTATTCTTAGTCGGGTAGGCGGTGGCACAACATACATTTTCATCCTATGTCACCGGGGGACGCTCAACTTCTATATGCATGCCAGGTCCTCCTAGTCTTCTGATGTGTATTCCATCTCAGTGCAGTTGTCGCATGCAGTGCCCCTGTTTGCGCATTGTGCCACTTTCGTTCTAGTATCATCTTTTCATAATGGTCTACAGATTCCTCCTCGTTCACTGTGCCCTCTTTGGTTGGCAATTCCCTTGCTTCGATCATCACGCGTCGCAGCGATCTAACCATCATATTACAATTTAGCACTGTTACTTCATGCAATCGGTTCTGCCATCACTCTATCTCTTCATCAGAATCTGACGTGCAGGAGCTGTCATGTTCCCATGAGATTCTCACGTCTGCTATTGGGGTCACCCGATCCTGGTCTTGTGCTGTTATCTGGTAGATGCAGTCCAATTCATCGTCACTGTCCTCATCGCGCATAGGTTCAGTGTAGCGCGCGCCTTCCGCTGGGTCTAGTGGAACTACTACACGTAGAGACTTTTTCTCGAATATCATTTTTTTGTCTCTTTAGGTTGATTACTCCATTCATGTCCGTGGCCCAATCTATCCCTAATAATGCAGGGTAAGGATTGCTATCATCCACAATTTCTATTACCTCAAAGTCTGTTTGTGTGCTCGCGCTTTCAATGTCCACTGTGACTCCTTGCAATCTCCCCATGAGCAAGGTCTTTTGTTGGTTCACCATTCGTAATTGAATAGGAGACCATTGTAGTGCAAGCCTGCCCATACATTCCCAGGTCTGTTTAGGTAGCACATTCGCATCTGACCCCAAGTCCAGAACAACCTAATCCATCTCATAGTCACCAATTTGTGCAATCAATCGCATTTCGTGCCTAATGCGCAAAGCATGCTTGCCAGTTTCCGGACCATGCACGGTTCACCTAACCCTGCGCACCTAGTTATCAACTCTTGCAATCCCTTAACTGCTTTATTGTCCCATAGTAGCTTCATGCATGTATCTAAAAAGGTAGTTAGCATAAAAGGATCCATTTCTAGTTTAGTTTGATCCTTACTACCTGAAGTAGAGGCCTTCGCGAAGCTCTTCTTAGCTTCCATGAATGTCTCCCTCGCATGTTCCAAATCAAAATCAGGTTGCTTTGTAGGGGCCTTGCAAACCCATGTATCCTCCTCTGGTTGTTTCCCCTTATCCTCCCCTGTGGTTGCATCACTTTTGAGCACCATGTTCACGTTGGGGTCCTCTTCACGTGGTTCAACCTTCATCATTTGGATATTCTGTGTTGGAGTAGACTAAAGCACCCCCTTTTCTCGCATTTGTGCAATTAACGTGGGACAATCTACCGCTTCATGATCAAATTGGTAATAGTACGGGCAACATGTTCTGGTTGGATTCATACAGTCACGTGTGTAGTGCCTAGGTCCTCCACAATTGTAGCATATTAACTGTCCATTCCATCGTCTGGGTCCCATTCCTTCTCTTCCTTATCCGCGTCCCTAGAATCCACCGCGTGCTATCGCTGCAGCTGGGTCCTAACCTCACGCCTCAGTCTACATCCTGTAAACAGGTGTCCGATCCATCAGCAACTCATAACTTCAGCAATTTCGTTCATCGTGGCCCATCGATCTACAAAAATTTCAAAATAGCTGTTGGGTGGGTTGTGTAAATTTTTGCAATAGATGACAGTTTTCCATTGTATGCTTTCCTCCCACCTGATAGATCGCGCACCAAAGTGCAGTCGCCACGCTTAGCCCCACTTGTGCCTCTAGTCTCAATGGCATCGGTCCTCCCCCACCAAATAGTTCGCGAATACTAGGCAATGATCCTTATCGTGGCCCTGGCCTTTACATTTTATGCACCACACCTCTTCTCGTGTTTCTGGTCGGTGCGCCTTCTCCTACTTTAAACTTTGCATTTCCAAGCATGTTTTGTAGTTTCGCATGGATTTTCTGAACTCCCAACCCTGGATCTTGTATAGGAGTTTCATGCAACCTCATCGCTATCTCTAATGCTTCAACCTGGGTTGGGATCTTTTGCTGTGACAGTGTCGTCCTCAGATGTGGTGTCAAAGATGCCACAAACCACGCATGGTGTTGCGATTTATCAGCGTCATGTTAGCCTCACATATCATACTCTTCAGTCCCTGGTCCAAATCCCAAGGGGTTTCACCTGGCAGCATCACTATCTCCTTGAACCCGATGATCAACTGTGTCTCTGATTTCGGCCGGCTAAATTCTTTGTTCAATGCATCCTGGATCTCCATTATTCCCGCATTTTGATGATTGCTAGAGTGTTTTATATACCACGTCAATGCGCAATCTTGCAGTTTTCTTACCAGAGTAGCCTTTTTTATGTTATCATCCGTAAGGCCTTGGGCTTCCCGTACTGCCTTTACCATGAACCAGAACTGATCTAGTTCCTCATTTCCTACGCCTCAACATACGGGCAACTTGATTGCACTCACCATTCCAACCCATGGAGGTGGTGGAGGTGGGGTAGGTGAAGATGGGGTTGATGTAGGTGAAGTGGGTTATGGTGTGGAAGGAGGTGGTAGCAGTGGAATGCACTGCTTTATCAACCGAACTGCGCTTCTCGGAGAGAACCCAATGAGCTCCTCTTCACTTTCTCGTGAAAGTGAAATCAGGGGGCTGTTTTCTAATCCTTCGATCCCTTGGTAGCCTCTTTCGCTCTGCGTTACCCCAGACATCAATGGATTCACATAACCCATTTTTCACATAACAGCATTTTGATCCAGGTATTCAACGATTTGATGTACTTACCCCACAGTCCCTGGCGAAAATGCCTTTCTACTTCGCTATAGCTCATGGTTGTGTCTATCGTAAACTCAATGATAAACCCTCCTATTATTCGATCCAGCCAATGATCTAACGCCCACGCGATTTTATCTTCATATGCCTCTAGCCTGCGCACCAACTCAGGAGTCCACTCTATCGGTTGATTAAGTCTGCACCTTCCCAAACTATTAGCTAGCCTCACGATTCACTAATATAGTTCTAACGAGAAGGTCGTGAAGAAGATCTTGTGGATCTCCGTATATATGTAGCGATCCAGCCACCTCTCCTCAGATATTTGCGAGTTTTTGTTTTCCTATACCACGATCTCGTGCAGTTTTTGATCCAACCAATCTTCAATCTCTTTCTTCATAGGGTTCTAGTGTTCTGACACCAGACATCCCTTAGGCGGATCCCAGTCCTGGCAATGGAACCATTTGTTGGCTTGTTGGGGCCTGACCCAGGTTCGGAAGAGTTTTAGCCAAACAAATCCCACACTATTGACCCTTTCGGCAATATTACGTGGAGCGCGGACTGAAGTCTCACCTAACGTAGTAGGGGAGGGTGTTGGAACTAGGTTTCCGTGCCCTAGGGATGTCTTGATGTGGCCTGGAGGGGTCGCGAACCAATCTGTGCCCTCGCGCTACTCTGCACTATTGTCAAGCTTCCGTGTAGATCCATGATGAGGCGTTCCTTAATTCCTATTATTAATGAGTTTATTATCAATCAGATATAATATTTAAGCAATCATTTAACAGTTATAACCAGTGCGTGTACCCATAAATATTACAGATTTCGCATAAACTCAGAACATAAGCATAAAAGTATAGATCATAATAGATGCATAAACCATAATATAACCAGATCCTTAATATTTTAGAACCAGCTTATCTTATTAATGTCTTGATTTTAGTACAATCTACTTCCTGCCCTACACACATACCTTCAGGGGTCCGCGCACACAGCTGTGGACTCTACCAGGCCTCCGCACACACAGATGTGGAGACTCTATTTCCTACTACGACCCAAGACTCAAACTTACAGACTCAGAGTGAATATTGCATTCATAAACCCATAACATTCAAGATCCCAGCAAAAAATTCCTTCTACCCTTAGAGCCTCGCTCTATTTATACCTTCCCATGGTCCACAGACCATGGTCAGGCCGACTCTCTTTCTCTTCTTTTACATTACTTTCGGGTGGAAAACCCTTTGACTTGACCTAATACCATTTGTGCTCCACGTACTTCTCGGAGCTTTTACCACATTTTTACCCAAAATTATGGGCTTTAAGCCCCAAACTTATTACGTGGGGCCTCCGCTACCCAACACACTTGACTCACCTCAATCTGACACTGTATGTGAAAGTTATCATGTTCTGAAGTGTTTGGAAAATAAATAAAAAGTTAAATTGTAGGGTTGACTAGGTTGTTGACCGGGTAGGTCATATAGGTGATGTGGCATTGATGTTAGTAGGTGATTGTGCCTGTACAGTGAATAGGTGGACCAATCAAGTGCTAACACATGGCAAGTCGTACAGGTTGTGTTGGAAGATGTTTATTGGTGGTTGAGTTTTGGTCAGACCAATCATGAGGCACCAGGTGGCCCTCTATTTCTATAAAAAAGTTTGTTAGGTCAACTTGCCAACCCCACCAGATTCGAACCCATGACTTTTCAATTACCAACTGATCATCGAACCATATGACCAACCATGTTCCTAGTTTAATGTGGATTGTGGGTTTATATTTAAAATAAATTTGGTTTGGAGTTAACAGGAGGGGTGGGGTACATGGCCCCAGCTTAGTTATATGGCACCACATGACCCTAGTGTGAAGGCAGAGGGGTCGGGAAGTTAGCTTGACCCCCGGTCCCATTATACCTCTCGTGACCATCAGCGGAGTATGGCGGAGGGGGTGGGCAGATAAGCCCCAAGTCCCAACGGTCTCCATAAAACCAACAACAGGAGCATCAGGAGGAGGGATAGCACATGGCACTTAGTCCTGACCACATGTCTACCATATGACCGAGAAATAGGGCATAACTTGGGCATGGGTGCTCGGTTAATTGTCCTACAAATTTCATCGTTAACGGTGAAATTTAATAAGAAACACACCAAACGTGTGTCCTAGCAGAGCCACCAAAGGGTTGAATCATTGCCAATTTTGCATTTTTTTCATTTTGCAAGACAGATAGTAGAGAAATGGAGAAAGAATCCTAACTTGGTCATTTTTTAGTCTTTCTGAGCCCAACAAGAACCTAGATAGGGTTTTTAGGTGTTTTGGAAACAATGGCATCATTATTTTTGTGATTTGAGCATTGTATGTTGATGTAATTTAAATTTTGAGCATATAATATAAAGGACCAACATTGGAAGATGGACCTAGAGAAGTACCCCAGTAGGGGTGAACTCTGTCATCAAATTGTTGTTTTTTTATATTGTTCATGGTCTATTTTTATTTGTTTTAGATCTACAAACTTAAATATAAATTATAATTTGATGTGCTTTTGCAATTTGATGCATTTCCCGCAAGACGTAAACTAGCTTGCAATTTTTTCAAGAAACCTTCAAGATTTTTATTTTAGATCAGTTTGATATCATATCATCATTGATTTGAAGGTTTGCCTATTTTTACAAGTGTTTTTGAATTATTACACTCTATGTTGAAGAGAGGAGAAGGAGTGCTTGAAGAACCGAATCCTCAAATTGGTTCAAGGAGGTCAAAAACTCTAAAAACTCCTCCAATCATGGCACATGAAGAAGGACAAGAATTTATGTTTGAGGATGAGAGAGATTTTAGAAATGCTTTCTACGATATGTATGAGATGGTGAAAGTGTTGTATGAAGAGATAACAACAAGGTTAAAAGGAGAAAGTTCAAATCAACAAAAAGGTAATGGTGGTGATGGGAGCAAGCCTCCACCTCTACCTCCTCCTTCACCTCCACCCTCACTTCCTTATTCACCTCCTTCAACAACTACACATACTCCTCCTAGATCTCTAAAAGGACATGCTAAGTCTCCTTTGCTTAAGCTTGATGTCAAGTTTGAATTGCGTATGTACAATGGGGAAGTAAATGTTGAAAAGTTGGATAATTGGGTTCATCAAATTGAAGTCTATTATATGATTCAAAGAATTAAGGATGATGTTACCAAGTCCAACTTGATTCTCTTCATTTGGAAAGTGCATCTCTCATCTGGTGGGAGGCAAGAACTCAAGAAGAATTAAAGAAAAGTGGTAAAATTCTCTTCTTGGAATGATTTTGTAGCTGCATTAAGAAGGAAATTTTATCCATTAGCTTATATGCAAAAAACCATTATGGATTGGCAAAATTTTAGACAAGCTAAAGGTCAGAGTGTCCAAAGTTACACCTAAGAATTTAGAAGAAGAGATTTAATCTTGGGTGTTAATTTGTCTTCACAAGACATTCTCCTTAAATACATAGGTGGATTACATAGTTATTTGAAGCACACTATACTTATGTTTATTCCCACCAATCTAAATGAAGTATGTGTTCAGGAAACTCATTTAGAAGCTAGAGGCAAGAATATTCCTGAATAGAATAGCAAGAATCCATCGAAATATGAAGACAAAGGAAAGGGGAAGCTTAAACAAAAAGGAAAAAAGAATGCTACAGTCAAGAAAGAAGAAGAGAAACTTACCTATAAAAATTGTTCAAAGGAAGGCCATGATGAAGAGAATTTTTGGAAACTAAATCCAAAAATGAGACCAAAGAAGTTCAATAACAAGGGTAAACAAAAAACTTTTGCAACAAATCAACAAGATCTAGGATTTGATTAAGGTTATGAGACCAAAATCACATCCATGGTAATTCAAGGTAAATCTTATAATGCAAGCACTAGCTCTTCTTGTAAGCCTATTGAGTCTCAAAATGATAAAGAAATAAGTGAGCTTTTCCATATCAGGGTCATTACAAAACATACCAAATTCAATACCGTGTTTGATAGTAGATCCCAAGTCAACCTTATTTCTAAATCTATTGTCAAGAAACTAAAATTAGAAACTACACCTCATACTAAACCTCACCCTTTGGGTTGGGTATGTTATGATTCCAAATTGCAAGTGATAAGAAAGTGTAAACTCAAATTCGCCATCACTGCAAACTTTATTAATGAGATAGAGCTTGATGTTGTACCACTTGACATATGTGGGATTGTTTTAGGGAGTCCATACTTGTATGATTAAAAATCCATATTCTATCATCATGAGAAAAAATATCATATTTTTAAACATGTATTTGAGCATATTGTTAGAGCACATCGCAAGAAGATGAATTTATCTCTTGTAAGTGTTGGTCAGATGAAAAGGCTTGTAAATGCTAGTAAGAATTTTGTGGTGTTGATGATAAAAGCTAAAGATACTAATGAATCTTAAGCTTTCAAAGGATGTGATTCAAAAATCAAGCATGATTTGGTTGAATTTTTTAACACTTATGACAAGATGTTTCAAGAACCTAAAGGGTTTCCTCCTAAAAGAGGAATCCAACATGAGATTCATTTGTAGTAGGATGCAACTCCTCCAAATATTGCCATATACAAAATGTCATTTTTGGAGAATTCAATAATCAAGAAGAAAATTCAATAGTTGCTTGACAAAGGGGTCATTAGGCCTATTACATCTCCGTGTGGGTCTCCTATTGTCTTGGTTCCAAAGAAGGATGGCACATGACACATGTGTGTGGATTTTAGAGCTTTGAAAAAAATCACAGTAAAGAATCGATATCATCTTCCTCGCATTGATGATTAGCTAGATAGGTTAAAGGATGTTGTCTATTTCACTAAGTTAGATTTGAGAAGCGGTTGTCACCAAATAAGGATTGCAGAAGATGATATTTGGAAAACTACTTTTAAGACAAAACAAGGTTTGTTTGAATGATTAGTTATGTTGTTTGGGCTTTGCAATGCACCTACAACATTCATGAGAGTTATGAATGATGTGTTGAGACCATTCCTTGATGATTTTGTCTTAGTATACTTAGATGATATTCTGATTTTTAGTAACACTCGTGAAGAGCATGTCAAGCATGTGAAACAAGCTTTATATTTCTTAAAGAAAGAGAAATCGTTTTGAAGATGTCTAAGTGTGGATTTGGGAAAACCTCTTTGGTTTATTTGTGTCATATTTTAGGAGGGGGTGAGCTAAAGATTGATCCCTCAAAAATTGAAGTTATTGTCAATTAGCCTAAACCCAACAATGTAACAGAAGTTAGGAGATTTTTGGGAGCAACCCAATATTGGAGAAAATTTTTAGCTAACTTCTCACTCATTGCAGCACCACTACATGCTTTGACAAGTGTGAAATGGGTATTTCAATGGGAGGCAAGTAGTAGAAAGCATTTGTTACATTGAAAGAGAGAATCAGTATAACACTATTTCTTGCACTTCCAGATCTTAAGAAACCATTTGATATTTAAATTGATGCAAGTGATTATGTTGTGGGAGCATTTTTGATGTAACATGGTAAGCCTATTTGTTATCATTTTGAAACCTTTACCAATGCAGTAATTAACTATCCAACTTATTATAAAGAGTTGTATGCTTTGGTATAAAGTATGAAGAAATGGAAGCATTATTTGATGGGTAAAGAAATGATTATTCATACTGACCATCATCCTTTTCAATATTTACAATCGAAAACCAAGCTACAACAAGCTAGACATTTCCGCTAGGTGGGATTCCTATAGAAATTTTATTTGGAATTTAGGTACAAGAAAGGTATATATAACAAAGTTGTTGATATGATATCAAGGCCTATTTTTAATGCATCTTTCATTCTTAATCATAATTGTATCATGCATGAACGTTATATTGAACATCATGCTCAAGATGACGATTTTAAATATGTTTATGCAGCTTTAATTCAAGGAAATCACGTTGAAGAGTTGGATTATCATGCTCATAACAAGCTTTTGTTTCATCTTGGCAAGTTATGTGTTCCACAGGGTGAAAGATTCAATGTCATAAGGGAAGCCCACACTTCTCTTATTTCTAGTCACTTTAGTGTAGGCAAAACAGTTACACAAATTCAGAGGTATTGTTATTGGCCTCACATGAATGAAATTGTTTCAAGATATGTAAAGGGATGTTCCATGTGTGCTACTAGTAAGCATAGAAATAGGAACTTGGGTTTCTATACTCCACTTCCTATTGCTTCTAATCCTTGGGAAAGTATTTATATGGATTTTGTAGGAGAAATACCAATGTCAAAGAAAGGTCATGATTATTTATATGTTGTTGTGGTTCATTTCAGTAAAATGTGTGTGTTGATGCCATGTAAGAAATAGGTTACATCTTAATAGACCACAAATATGTTCTTAAATTGTATGGGTTCACTTTGGTTGCCCACTTCTATTATTTTTGAGAAATATTCTTGATTTGTCAAGAAATTTTGGTCAAGTTTATGGAAACTTGTTGACACCGAGTTGAAAAAGAACACAACATTTAATCCACAAACTAATGGCCAAACAGAAGTGGTAAATAGAAAAGTAGTGCATCTCCTTCATGGATATTGTGGTAAGCATCCTAAACTTTGGGATGAGAATTTGCATTACATCCATCATTCCTACAATCGTGCCAAGCATGTATCTCCATTTGAAGCTTTCTTGGGTTATTTTCCAAACTCTCATTTATATTCCATATCTATTAAAGATATTGCAATAGATGGACATAGTGATGTGGACAAGGCCAAGAATTTCATTGAACAAATTTATCTAGTACATCAAAGAGTACAAGAGAAATTTGAGAAAATAAAGTCAAAGTAAAAGTCAAGACTGTAACACCCTCCTCCCACATCTACCCAAGTAACCGGCCAACCAGGGTAAATATATGTCAAGAGGCTACTATGATATGATTCAACCTCCTAGGTGACCTTAAGGAAGTGGAATCAATAGAAACACATCAAACATACCTTCCACATCAGCAAGAACACTCCCAGGAGCCATCCCAACCACTCAAGTATCATGCCCCTAGGTCCCACACAGTTTTTAATCTATTAAACCTATGGAAACTCCCATGCTATGGGCATGCCAGTGTCTAGAGAGCTCTGGATGCTCCCACAAGCTTGCATGCCTACATCTAGGGACTATTTCTAGCAGACCTGTGCCAAAGTTCGTGGGATTTGATTCACTTTTCAAGACGAAAATTTCAGCCACCACCCAGAACTTATTATAACTTTTGGAATCCATTAAAAACATGATGAAAAGACTAATAAACCAAAAGCAAAATCCCAGACTAGGCCTAACCATCCCCAACCGGGACTGACATTATGTCTGACGATTGGCATCATTTCAATCTACAGGTCTAGGATACAATACAGAGCATGAATGACTGAAAACTCTTATGAGACATGAGAAGAATGATCACCACCTTCTCCCTTGCACTGTTATGGCATCAATTAGGTCTTGCATCCATCATTTTAAAAATTACAATTAAATACATGAAATAACCATGACATGAATTAGTCAATTAACCATGTTTATAACCATCATAAAACCATGAAAATAGCAGTCAGATAACAACCATAAAATCCACATATAAATAAGTACAAAAGTAAGATAACTTAGCTTTTATTAAACAAGGGAAAATCTGACTAGGTTCGGGACTTCCACGTACCACCCAACCATAGACATGGATGAACCAAATAATTCTTTTAGCTAGTCACCCCTATGCCATATTCCAAGCATGAATGTGGGATCTCATAAACACATCAATCTGAAATAATCTAGAGCTTCAAGAGGTGAACCACCTCAACCCATAAAATAGTGATTCCGCCTCACAATTGGACATCACAAAAACATCATCAGCTCGGTCCCTACCCAAGCCTTCCAAGCTCTAGAGAGTTTGTTCCAACCAAGGCTTCCAAGACTAGTAACTCAACCCACCTAGGGCTTCCAAATCATTTTTCCAACCAAGTCTTCTAAGACTAGTAACTCAACCCAATATGTTACAAGGCTTCCATAGTGTTTGTCCAACGAGGGCTTCCAGGAACTAGTAACTCAACCCAAGCTAAAGGAAACATGAGAACCAACCAAAAAAAACAAAGAAATAAACCCACAATCTCCACGGCTATCCAGGAAATGGAAAGTGCGGGAAAATCCACTGCAATCCAAGAAATCCTCCATGCCAGTGACATATCATGACCACTACACCACATTCATATGTCACGCACGCCAAAACTAGTGAGGAAGACATATATGCAACTCGGTACTTGCAAGCAAAATTTGTTGTAGTTGTTGATCCCAGTGTCCTTGTGCACTTTCCTCCTCTTCCTTTGCCTTCTTGCTTCAAAACTCCAAGTATGCCACACCCTCCAAGAGTGCTCCAAGGAAAAGTCTAAGTGTATAAAAGTTTGACAGAGAGAGAGAATAGAAGAGAGCTCCACCAAAACCTATGAAAATCTTACATTGACCAAGCCTTCCCCACTGATCCTTAGAAGCCTTTTTAATAAATGAGGCCTCTATTTTCTTCATTTTCCTTCAATTTCCTCCTCACATGCAACCTACAACCTTTCACCTTCCTTTTCTCCTAATTTCCATTATTTTCATAAATAAATGTGCCAAAAGTGCCATTTTACCTTTCCAAAGCCTTTTCCATTGCCTTTGCCAATTTCCTTTAGCCATAATAAAATGAATGAACACCCACTAGAATGTTTTTCCCACCATTCTGCTTGGAATACGTGTCCCATGACTGTGGCTTTATATATTTTTACATGGATTTTTAACCAAGGTTGTTACAAAGACATGACAAGAATTGAGTTGACCATTATTTCCAAGTGGGAGATCAAGTTTGGTTGTATATCAACAAGGAAATAATTCAAGGTGAAGGTAAAAATCTCAAGCCAATTAGATATGGTCGTTCCAAAATTTTGGAGAAGATTTGTAACAATGCTTTCCGATTAGATTTCCCACCTTATATGTAAATTTATTCTATTGTGAATATGGAAAACTTGAGATTGTATGAGCCTCTAATGATTGATGATCATGAAGAGAATGTTCATATTCCATCTATTGAATATTTTTCTCCTTAATACTTATATGAGTTATGGGAAGATATAATTCTTGACAGGAGAATCAAGACTTCACGCAGAGGCAATGTGGAGTATCTTCAAGTGAGGCTCAAAGGTACCACGCCAAGTAAAGCAAGGTGGATTGAGATCAGGAAAGTGAGGGAGTTCTACCCTCACTTGCTTTTTGAGTAAAAATAGACTTTTTGTGGTCCAAAAGCTTCGAGTGGGGAGGAATGATCCAGGGGATCAAAAATATGCTCAAAAATCAAAGTGATAAAAATCACTTGAAAATAACACCAAATTGTAGATATCATTGTTATTATTCCAATGACACTTGAATCTCCTGAATCCGACATCGTATGTGAAATTTTTTGCATTCTAAAGTTTTTGGAAAAAAAAGAAGATAAAAAGTCAACTTGTAAGGTTAATCAGGTTGCTGACCAGGCAGTCCATACAGTGACGTGGCACAAATGTCAATAGGTGAATATGCATGTACAGTGGAAAAGTGGACCAATCATGTGTTGACATGTGGTAGGTCATACAAGCTAGTTGTTTTGGAATATTTTTATTGGTCACTAGTAAAAATGGGGCAAAAATTCGAAGGCTATTAGTCAGATATGCAACTTATTGGCGTCGGCTACCCGACACATTGGTTCTTATCAAATCATCGCTAGAACTATGTTAGATAGTTGACATTTTAGTTACCGTCATATATGCAATGGTATAGATGTTCAATTATCTGACACATAAAAAGCCCAAAATGGTCATTAAATAACCAACATTTCTAAGTCATTTTGTGATGCTACAAATCATTGGATATACGACAGAACAAACCGATGTTGAGGTCTTGGGTAATCGATGGCATAACTAAATTTTGTGGCATAAGTTTTGTCACTCTGATGCTTTCAGGTCGATGGTAAAGCGTTGGATATTCAACACATAGGTAGTTTTGTCCAATAGAACAAACTGACGTTCAATCATCAGGGAATCGACAGGATAAGTAAATTGTGTGACAAAAGTGTTTCCACTCTGATACTTTAAAGCCGATGGTTAAGCATCAGATATGTGATGGGCGGGAGTGTTAAGGTACCAACACTTTCGTCTGTTATTTCGGTCGTTGAATATTCGGCGAGTACTCTGACAAGAATTGTAGAATATTCGACGGTGTGCCTAGTTTTTGAATATTTGACGATGTATGTTGTTAATATATAAATTATATTATATATATATATATATTATATATATTATATATATATATTATATATATATATATATATATATATATTATATAATACACATAGACTGTGAGTTTTCTTGATGGTTTTCTCTCTTATACATTTGATTCTTGCAGATTATAGACTGTGAGTTTTCTCGGTGGCTTTGCTCCCTTATACATTTGATTCTTGCAACAGACTCGAGGGTTTCTCAGTGGTACTTCCATTAGAAACTAGTTTCCTACATCTTTTTAAAGGAAAAAATGACATTGGTATGGTGACATACTCGATATGTAAGTGCCTTTTCGTATAATAACCATAATCAAGCATCTCATCTTCATCATAAATGGACTATATAGAGACATACATTACAAGCATTTCTAGATCACATTACAAATAACCAAGTATTGGTGATAATCCAACATCCAAGTAAAAACATAAGATCAATCCAAGTCGGTTTCATCAAATATGTTGTTCATGTACCAAACTTTTACTATGAAACATTACAACCATAAATTAAAATCCATAAAATATCATAGTTTTGTTACTATTTGTCCTAAACAAGTAAAAATGTTCAAGAAATGGTTGGACTTCAAATGGGGAATATCACTTGTGTATACTAGTGTTCTCCACAAAGACCATGAGTTGGTCATTCTAACCCCACACGGATTCTAGACAAGTGGCTCCTTTGGTGAACAAGTAGCTTTTTCAATAAACGATAACCACAAATAAACGTTACTCTTTTAACAGAGAAACAAATTTAGCAATCTTTAAAACATAGGTAGTGCCTTGGTGACTTTCATGAATGGAAGTACTCATTTATGTACTAGAACTTTATTTTTTATCACATATCATGGTTCACAATTCACTTGGTTTCACTGGAAATGTTTTGTTATTTATGCTCAGTATGTTCAGTTTTTCTGACAATCCCATTCCAGAAAAGTCCTTTATCCTTCTATGATATCAACAAAAAAATGAACTACCACAAATATAATGTCAAGATAAAGCCTAAAACTAAAATCATTTACAAAAACTAACATAATTTACGTAGACAAACATAGTGATTCAATTACTAGAAAAGAAAAATGAACATGACCAACTCTTACAATTTAAATTGTGAGACTAGAAAGTGGAAGATGAACAACCCCCAAGGCATAGTGAGGAAATATAACATGTAAAATATATGCAACAGGAACAATACTAAGGATGTCCAACTTGTAATCCTAATGTGCGCTTTCTGGAAAAATACCTTTTATAATTTCCAAATGCACATTAATACCTATCCAAGAACTACTATTGAGTAATATTGGACCATATTGACCAAAGTGGATGATGCAATCTTGTGTGTCAATTGTACTTGATGTGAATGTGAGGATAATATGACTAACAAACCATTAAAAAAAAGTATAATACACAAGTTTGTTCACTGACAATGGAGATATGCGTTAAAATAATATATATATACACACACACACAATACTATTTTGAAAACTATAAGAATGCCATCACACATAGCATCCTTCATTGTTGATCACCCAGAGTTGAAGCTAGAGGATATTGTGGCTTATAGAGTTATGGTTATCAACAACAATCAGAAGAAAGAGTATTAATTTGTGTGATGGAAAGATACTCTAGAATAGGAAAATGTGTAACTCTTTTTCCATAAAAACCCATGTATATAGACCTAGTTATGTAAATTATTCATTTGTGAAAATAAATTGATGATTGGCTTGAATGGAGGGACACACGAATCCAAATTTCTAGAGGGAAAGCCTGTGGTGGGTTGTTTCATGGACATTGAATGCATGTTTCATATTAGTTGGTTTCCCTATGGTCTGTCGTGAGCAGGACCATAAAAACCAACCTTAATTGTAATAATTACCCACCTAATGAAGTATTGGCCTACGCTGACAAGAATTGAAGCCAAAGTGGGTAACCTAAGTGGAGGATGGCATCATACTTCCCCCTCTCCTTATGAAATGTGGAAAAAGAGAAAGAAGGAAGTGGAAAAAAAATTCCCTAAGTGTGAAGGAATAAGGATTGTGAAACTTTAGTCTTCTGGCATTGTGGAGAGGATAATGGTCGAAGTGTGCAAAGAAGGCATAGAGAAATTGGTGCAAAAAGTTCATTGTGCAGAGAGAACTTAGACGAGGTGAGTATGAGCACAACTATTTATAATCATGCCCCATATCATGAATTAGTCAATTATTTTCGGAGAGAAACCCAGAACATGACTGAGCATGTGCGATGAGTGGGTGTATCTAGTTAAAGGCTCACCCCAACCAACATTTGAGTGAATGGTTATGTATATTGCATGAGGAGATGTGTGTCGGCCAAAGAATTTTGGTGAGTCAACTTGCATGGGTGGCATGTGTCAAGCCCATAGGACATGAAGGGACATGACTCGTTTCTCTCCATACACCCCATATATATAGCCAAGAATGTGGAGAGGAGAAGGCATAAGAACTTGGTGGATCACATCAACTTACATGATTGGTTCATGGTGAAGAACGATGTAGATTGTCTTGTAACAATCGAACTTTTTCATGGGAATGGTTATGGAGATTTTTGGCATGTAATTAAGGTCACTCTTCAACCTAAGTTTCATATTGGTTGGAGAAGGGGGCCAGTAGAAATTTTAAAACATGTGTGTTTTTGGTA
The DNA here is from genome assembly GCA_000404065.3 of Pinus taeda. NCBI lineage: Eukaryota > Viridiplantae > Streptophyta > Pinopsida > Pinales > Pinaceae > Pinus > Pinus taeda. Next base: position 126,164 of record APFE030370517.1, read on the forward strand.
GGTCTATGCTCTTGAGTGGTGTTATTTAGTGGTCCATGTAGTTGAGTGGAAAATGAATTGACACACGACCCAAATTTTATATGAAGGTATTGTAGGTAGGGTCAAGTGAGACCTAAGACCTTGGTATTTGCATTGTTTTTTATTTGGATGGAGTTTTAGGTTTCGGGATTCTTCATAGAATATGTTTTGAAAAAACTCACATTAAGATGTTAGACGTGTAGAACACATGGTGGTCACATGGAGCCACCTAGGATTATCACACCCAAAGTGTGATGTGTTGCATGACATGTCAATGGACATGGCTACAATTGTGTCACTAATGATGTGGAAAATCCACATAGGATGAACCCAACTAGAGTGTGACATGGAAACATAAATGGATATTAACATGTCACTAGTGATGTGGCATTTTGGAAAGGATTTGGTGTCATGGCATGTTGTCATGGTGTGTTGATGTGACATGTTGATAAGGAATTAAAAATATCATATATTTGACTCATTGATTGTAGAAAAATCTAGAAGAGATGTGAAGAGTGAGTTGGAAAAAAAATAAAACCATGCATCTAGATGGATTCAAAAGTTTTGGAAATCCTAGATCTGAAAAAGTGGAAATTTGGAAGATTGAATATCTATAAATTTTATAAAAGGACTTTACAGAAACTTTGTGATATAAATGGATCAAATAGGATGACATTTATAACTGAAGGTGTGGAATTATGAGGAGGCGACATGTGGTCAGGGAAGTTTCCACATGTCAACTGGCGTGGCATTGTATGGTGCTGACACAAGGCCAAAGGGCTACCATATGGATACGGACAAGTTTATAGGAGCACATCATAACTAATATCAAGATAACAAATACCTTGGATACATTTTACAGCATGATTTAAGGAATAAAGTGAATAGATTATTTAATAATATATCATTTCTTTATGGGGTTTCATGCAAAAGTCATTTAAATCTGGAATAAAGGCATGTTACACAAAATGTAAATATCCCATATGTCCACATATTATATATCTTGTCTTGTCCTAGTTTTTATATTATATATGGATTTGGATCTCTTAAGTAATGATTTACTTGAAAACCTTCCCGATTATGATTATTTTCCTATTTTTCTTCAATCCACATCCGGTCATAGTTAAAATAATTCTTCATGTTATTCAGGGTTACTGGATACCAGGTACATTTTTAATCATATACTACATTTGGAGCTAGGTCAAAATGAAAAAGATTACACATGTTTTAGTCTAGATACCTCTGAGTGTCAGATTTCTATCAAGCTTCATGTATGCACTTTACCGTGGATTGTGTTCATTTTTTGACAAATATTTGGAAATCTAGATTTTTTAAAAGAAGGGTCTGTTAGAATTTTCTAGGATTTGGATATGATTAGTGACAATGTGGCATGATGATGGGGAATTTGGAAGTTCATAGATTTGAGTGATTGACTATAGTGAATACATTAGCATGCCATCGAAGCCAAATTTGTACCTAGTTCCACATCATTATGACATGTCAGCATGCCACATAATCACTAATTAACGCAATCATGCTACATAGTCACCAGTTGCATGTGCTTATTCCATATACCTATTTTGAGGTCATTGCTTCACATTTCATTCATGGTACCCGAAGGGTGGTTCCATTCAATCCAATAAGAATTCATTAATGCAAATGAATTCCACATGATAACATTCTAAGACATATGTGGTCACCCTCTAAATCTCTATATTTCTTTACAACTTTCCAAGCTTTTGTTTAATCTTTAAGTTCATTCTAAATTTTTTCTATAGCATTGATTACAAGCTTAATAAAGAAATATTTTGGAACCTCTCCATAAGTAAGCAATGCTATCAAATGTATTGAAAGGGATGTTATGCTTGACTTATAGCTCATTCCACATATTTCCAAGGAGTTGATAGTTGGGTAACGAACACAATTTTCATCTCTTTCAACGTTTATCATCGACTCTCAAAAATGGATCGTTTTACATGGAAATATTTTGTTAACAAAATTGTCCCTTTGAATCCATAGCCATTATAGAAAATACGACACTGAATGAGTAAGGGGAAGACCTCTAAAATCTAATTACTTAAATGTTTACCTTCAAATACATTTTTTGGGCATTGTGAAGCCAAACTTTTTATGAGTCAAATTCAAAGTCATGTTTGTAAGACACCCTTCTTGGGCTCTTTAAGGTCAAGAAAGGAATAATGTTTTTTTGTCTAAATATCTCCTCCACCAAATCAGTTCCTTATCTGAAAAGGATTACCATTCATCCTTCAAACTTGGCCTCCAAACAGAAGATAATCAAGTCGACCTTCATTACAAGCCTCCAACTGGGGTTCAAGACAAATTTTTCATGATGGCTCAAATGCACAGTGACCAATAAGTATAAATAGCCTCCTATTTCACCATTTTAAGGACAGAATTGAAGCATTCATTCAAGAAGTAAGACAAACTATTACAGGACCGAGAAATGGAGAGGAAGCAGAGAATCTTAGAAGACTATTACAAAGAAGAAGCTAAAAATGTGAATTGCAGAAATAATTACAGGGAGGTCGAATTTCCTCGTTAAAGAGATGATTATAGAAAGGGTTATGACTATTGCAGAGGGAAGGCCAAAATTTTTGAAGCAGAAAAGGTCAATATTTATGAAGTAGGAGGGCCAAGACTACTGAAGTAGGAGGAATGAAATTTTAAAGTTGAAATAGAATGATCCAAGAACCATGATTGCATAGACAATTGCAAGAGGAACTGGTCTGGTGGTTGGAGTAAGTCTATTTTTCTAGTCAAATGGTCAAGTGTGTCTTAACCTAATTTAATCTACTAGAGAAAGAGTTGACTAGGTGTTCTCCTTCATTGGGTTTTTTCCCTAGCTATGTGCTTACATCTTTTGTTCCTTCCTTTGTGATATTCATGTTGGAATTTATTTGATGAAATTAACACTAACATAATCAACATATAATTTCACAAGAAAATGTCAAGATAGGAGAAATCAAATTGAAGAATATAACTCACATAATGATCTAGATTTCTCAACAAAGGAGAGGTATTGGACCTCATTTGAGTCACACAATTAATTTAGTCTCTTCAAGAAGTATGAGGTGAATTCAAAGCGAGAAAGAGGTGAGGATAGTGAGGAAATCAAGAAGATCTATTTGTTTGGCTTGTGCATCAATTCTTTGTTTAGAAAGCTCACACATATGGGAAGAAAGCTATCTTTGTTCAGATTTCTAGCTAGAGAAGAGCAACAAAGTGAATTATAGAGAGAAGCATTGTTGTTTGGTTGGTTAGCCTGTCACTTGGTGAGTTTTCCTTATTAAAGGTATTGGAAGTATTCCTTGAATTTCTATAAGAAGAGAATTTTTTAGGTTTTTCCCCTGCGGAGGGGTTTTTCCCTGGCCTAGAGCCTATTTCTGGTGTTCTTGTTTGCATTTTGATATTATTTATTGGCATTATCTTGATGATGAACACAAAATAATAATGATGATGATGAACTAACATTACATCAAAAGAATTGTCAATATAACAAGAGAAAACATTATAAAATAAACCTTAATTCTGTTTGCCCTATTTTTTCTCAACATCCATAGTCTTAGAAGATTTGCAATGTAGAAATAAAATATTTCTTGAAATAAAATGCGATGCAAAACTAAATCACGCTCCTAGTAGCCAAGTGCTTGGTGGGATAAATTTCAGCAGTGCTTCAATGAGTTTTTTTCGCGTATATGACTCTAATCGTAGTCAATCTTTCAAATCTAGATATGTGAATGAAAGTACCTGCAAAACAAAGGAAGGAGGAGAATTTAGATGCCATAAACAATTAATAAAATAGAAGAAAAATCATACCAGTTCCTTATGCCCAATTAATAGAGTAAGAGTTTCACCTACTTCCCTGCATGAAAAATGATAGTCTATGGTCTTTCACTTGAATAAAAACACAATTTTCAAAGAAAGACAAATACTACATGATTTTTTTTCATTGAAAAGTTTGTTATTGTTTATAAAAATTTATGTAACTCCCACTTGGCCAAGACATACAAAACAAAAATAAAAATAAAATATGTCTCACCTAAACCCTTACCATTTTGAGCTCTTTGCTTCAGATAGTTATTCCACTTCAACATCTAAATTGAAACTAGTTGTCCTACACATTTTCATGAGACCGATGAGGAAAATGTAGATTAAATTTGACCAAATATTAAAATTAATTGCTTGAATAAATAATAACTAAAAATACTTGCATGCATGAATACCTGAATGAGCTTCTCTTGTTTTTGAGAATAAATTATTGGAGTAGTTTAATCTTGGAGCAAACCTCCCTCCACTCGACTAAGCGGCAATGAAGTCAACATTAACTTTATTGTTTCTTTGTTGGATTGAGGTTGTTTTTCTCCAAGATTATCGAAATCCTAATTTATTCTCTACTGAACAAAGCCAACCATGTGAAGGTGGAAGCTCTCATGGCCCCGTGACCCCAACCCACCCCCCTCCCCCCCCTCACATCACTCTCAGTTCCCCAATACCCAATCTATATACTATATAGGAAATAGTTTGAAAGAAAGACATTAAGATGCATATTAAAAAAAAAATAAAAACATTCATTCATTCATTCATTCGTAAATCTAAATAATATTTCTTCTCAATAAATTTTATCATAAAAAATATGTTTACATAATATGAAACAACATCATGTACATAAAGAGACATATAGCAATTATTTATTAACATATAACATTCATTCATTCATTCGTTAATCATAGACACAAAATAATTAACCTCAAAAAAATGTATCATCAAATATATGTTTTCATAATAAGGTATGTGATGTTTCTAATGATATAACTATTACAATAATTTTTTTATTTTTATTTTATGGCCTGGTCGTGTACTCATGGCATTTTTGAGGCTACTGTAAGAGGGGTGGATCATCAGCTATATCAAAAAATAAATTTTAAATTCATATTTTTTGTTATTGTTCATTAATAAAAATAGCATTAGAATTTTCTTTACCCCGTGCGCTATTCGACATTGTAATTTAAAAAAGGAAACAACTACCACAATATCAAAACATAAAAGTTTAATTTTGTAGATACTTCTCATACAGAACGTCAATATTGGTCAAGACAACCAATATTGCCTCAAGAGGCAATATTGGCTCTCGTGATCAATATTGATGCTTTGTTTGAGAAGTATCTATAGAATTGTACTTTTCCATTTTAATATTGTGGTAATTGTTTTCTTTTATTAAAGTTTTGAAGATCAGTTCTAGGTTTTGTTAACATTTGTTATTTTGTTTTTAAACATGAATCACTAATGGATTGTGGAGATGCTACAATGGTTGAATGTTGTATTTTCCAGAAGAGGACAACAAAGTAATTATGGGGATTCTAATATGGACAATATGAAACAAAATCGTTCTGATATGGATATTCTAATATAGAGAATATGAATACCTGAATGAGCTCCTCTTGGTTTCTAGAATAGATTGTTGGAGTAGTTTAATCTTGGTCGAGTAAACCTCCCTCCACTCAATGAAGCAGCAGTGAAGTCAACATTGACTTTGTTGTTTCTTTGTTGGATTGAGGGTGTTTTTCTCCAAGATTATCAAAATCCTAATTTATTCTCTATTGAACAAGGGAAACCATGTGAAGGTGAAGCTCTCAACCCCCCCCCCCCCCCCTCCTTCATCACTCTCAATTCCTCGGTACCCAATCTATCTACTATATAGGAAATATTTGAAATCAAGAAATTAAGATACATAAAAAAAACAAAAAGAAAAATTTCATTCATTCATTCGTAAATCCAATAAATATTTCATCTCAATAAATTTTATCATTTAAAATATGTTTACATAATATGAAACAATGTCATGTACAAAAAGGGACATATAGAAATTATTCATTAACATATAACATTCATTCATTCATTCATTAATAATAAACATAAAATGCTTATGGGTTTAGGGGAATAGATAAGAGGGGTTTATATAAAACAAAATTAGGGAAGAGTGCAGTTGATGATGTTTTTAGATGCTTAAAATGAGAAATTTAATAGCATTGGAAAGTAATAATTGCACATTTATTATTCAATAGATTAGGTCTCATACAAACGAAATGCATGAGCATTTTTTTTTAAACTAGGCATCTGAATTGTTGCACCATTTCAAAAATCCAGAAACAAATATTGATCACGATTAAAGAATGAAATTCACTTTCTGAACAAGGTATATGAATTAAGTTTGGAAATGCATTGTTAAAAGATTAGACCTATTCTGAAAATTACAGTGAGTGTACTTGAATAGGACAAAGTGGTGTTGCACATGCATATATAAAATTCGAAGTCTGAATAGGACTATCGAAGCTGAGACCTATGTTCGATGCATAAATCTTAATGATTAATATTGGATAAATATTTGCATATGTGTATGTGTGTGTGTTATGAGCATGAGACTTCTAATATCGATCAAACTAAGAAAATAGATAATATGAATAACCTACAGGAGACCATACCTATGATGGAACGTTTGCAAGATCTTCTGACTATGGATTGAGGATAATAAACTACCTTCGTTAAATGTATACTAATTAACCTAGACTTAGTGTACGACTTGAAGCTAAAGAGCCATGCAAATAGTGGAGGGCTACAAGTCTTATAAACTGCTAGAATATGAATAGAACCTCAGAGCAATATTATGACATTTAATTATTATTGGGATAAACCATGAGACGAGTTCATACACCATCCCATGAATCATCAAGGTTAGTCTCAATATTGACTAGTCAACATTGTTGGAATGGTTGCTATATTAATTTCTACTATATTTATTGTAACTAATCTATATATTGGTTGCATTTTCTAATATATATTAGTTTAACAAATTCTAACATATATTAGTTGTCAATTCATCATAATTTTTTATTATGATGACAATTTAAGTACACATGAGTGCAATATCCATGATGGGATGTATGAATTATCCTCCGCACATTGCCCATCAATGATTATAACCTTGAATGGGCTAGCACTGGTATGTCATCACCATCTCAAAATGACTCGGTAGATGAAAATTTAACATGTTTGTCAGCATCACTTCACACTGTCCCATAGATGACCCCTTCTACAAATTATATGCATGAATTTCTGGCAGACCATCCCCTCTACCTAGCCTATGATTGATTTTGAGAACAGGTGAACAAAGTACAATTTATAAGTAGGGGATCTTTTGAAAAATGATCCGTCAAATTTCCTTTTTTCACTTGTTGTCACAATCAATCATAAGATAGGTAGAGGGGATGACCTTCCATAAATCCATGCATATAATCTGTAGAAAGGATCATCCATGAGACAGTGCAAAGTGATGATGACAGACATGGAAAATTTTCATCTCCCAGGTCATTTTGAGATGATGATGACAGACCAGTGCTATCCCATTCAAGGTTATTATAATCATTGACAGGAAATTTGGGGATGACAATTCATACGTCCGACCATGGACATTACACACATATTTACTTAAATTGTCATCATAATAACAAATTGTTCTGATTAGGAATTGAAGCAGGAGTAGCTAGCACCTAAACTAGGAGTGTGGTAATGTATGGTGGAGTGGGATAGGTATACAAATTAGTAGATTGTTGGCTTGTCATGGGCACGGGTTATGTAAAGGCTTAGTTTAACACGAGAATCTTATTATATTCTATTGATGTTCATAACAGATTTAATTGACTTATACCATGAATTTATCAAATATATGGTATTCTACACCCTGTTTGTATCACAAAAAATTTGCTCACACAATATGAAACAAAATCGTTCTAATTTTTTCCAATAGAAAAATCACAACTTTTTATTAATTTCGTCTAAAATTACATGTGCACATGTCGTGAGGCATTCAAACTTTCATTCAAAAATGTGGTACCCAAAAACACAGGTTCTAAATAAACAAGTCCAGTGATTTTTTATCATCTTTCTTTCTATTTTTTAACATGTAATTAACCAGGATGTCTTGATCTTGGCCCCCTTCGGTTGTTGTGGTCTTTAGTGTAATATGTCTTATTGTTGACCTAGTCCTATGACTATGTTGCTGCAAGTGGGGTCGAGCATCAACTGCAATAAGAAAGAAAAATTGTATTTGTATTTATCGTTATTATTATTACAAATGTTTTATTAATAAAAAGAGTAGTATAGTGTTCCTTACCTTCTTCGATAGTGGAGGGAAGTGAAATACTTTCAGATGTGGCCATATGTTCCTCCTCTTCTCTGGCCACATACTATACATTCTTTGGTGTAGGAACAAGAGAGGTTATAATTAATACACCATTTCCATCTAAATATTTTTAATTGTATTCCATACTACAATTATTTTTTAACACATGAAATACCTACAGTGTCGAGTTCAACATCAGTCTCAAGATCAGGCAATCCACAATAAATAGGCTCATGCATTGCATCTACATTGGTTGCCTACTTTTTACAATCAAGCACATTACTTTATGGTCAAAAATAATAACTAGTATATTGTACAAGTAATGATTTATAAATTCTATTCATTGCTTTTATTTGCTTGAGTGTTATGTTGGGTGGTGGAAGACTGTGAAGACGTCAAGTTTGTCCTTCGTTCAACCACATCTTGATAGCCATACTTGAAAGAAATATTTAGGTCTTCTTACATGGGATACTCTTTGAATTGTATCCCCTATAATTTTCCATTAGAACATGACTTTTTCTTCTTTTGTGATATTAAATTAAAAGTGTTAACAATTTATAATTTGGACGCAAATTATTTTTTTATATACTTATAATTTTTGTGGCCAGTGTCAAGCAACCACCTGATCCAATATGATGCTACCCATCGTTGGCTATTCTTGCCTTTGTGGCTTTGGAAGTGTTTGGGAGCCTATATTTAAAACATTGAAAAACTTAATTAGATGTTGCAATGATGATAAAGCATCATAATTACATTATTAAATGTGCATGATACCTTCCTAGTCTAGGTGGAGTCTTCCATACTTTTCGAAGTTCCTTCTCGTGTGCATTTGCCATGAGTGCTCTCCACTTCATATCTAGAAACAATGGAGGGTGCCCATGTGACTTGTCCCTTTCCAATTGACCTATATTGGTCCCACAAATATTTTAAATTTAGGCCTGCCTTTGAGGTATCTCAAGGTTTGTTGAAGGTACCATCACCGAATAGGTGAACCATCCTGTTAATAAGTTTCTCTTTTAACTTGGAACTTTGGGATTTCCAGTTTGTGTGAGCCCAAATATTTCCAAGGTTATGTCATACAAATGCCTATAAAATACATCATTTCCTGCAAAACGATATTATCATTAGTTTAAAATAATCACAGAATATACGTTAATTTCCTTTAGGTTCTACTTAATATTTAAAACACTTCTTAAATACCTGGAAGTTTATCTATTTTCATAGGGACATTATCTTCATCTCCGAAAAATGTGATTTTTAGTTATCTCATGCTAGTATTAAGGGAAGATCCAGGAAAGCTCATTTCAAATTTAGATTAGGTGAAGCCCTTGAGAAATCTATAAATTAGAGTGAGGAGAATCCTCATTCTCACCAACCCAAGTCCAATTCATCATATGTGGAGAGTATCTAAAGTAGTTGCAACCTAAAAGACTCTTTTTTGTCTCCATTCCAAAATTATGCTCCCAATCCTAATATCTCTCTTTGGAAAGAGCTTGAATCTATACGAGAAATATAGACACTTTGAAATACATTGTCTGGGCCTTTTTGATGCAACCGTAGTAAAGTAAACTCAACACAAATAGTCTTACCACTACCAGTAGGTGTTGCAACTAAAACATTATCATCTGATTTATAAAGCACTGTAAATACCTGAGTTTGAATAGGATTGAAGTGTCTAAATTTTTGATATAGTGCTTCGTATGAAGTATTTCTTAATGCAGACACACGAAGTGGATGTAACTCTAGAAACTCATATGGAGGTGGGTATTTCTGTGGAAAAATAAGACGTCTAAATGAAATTAGAATTATTTTCCATGACCCCCACTACTTATCAGATACAAAACATATAAAGTAATAGGGAGGAAGAGGTTCATGGTGTTGAATAACGTAACTAGTGTTAGTCTTCATAATTGTAATTGTGAAAATAAAGAAAATAAATTTTCTATTGTAAAAGAAATTTGACTTCGTATTGCATGAGTTGCATGCTTGGGTCATTGGTCAATAGGTCAAAGCCTCCATTGTAGGCTTCTATGATTATAGATTGAGTCATTATCATTATTATTATATGATAGGCCCTTCTTTGGATCTTTGTGTCAAGAAAGAAAATTGTTTTCTCCTCCTCCACCAAGTCAATTTCCTAATCCTTGAATTCAGCCTCAAATAATTTAAGAAGTTGGCCTCAAACAACTTGACAAGTCAGCCTTATTTTGAATATTTGAACCATTATAAATACACAAGTGTATTCAGTCTCTTGAAGGGTAACAAGACATTTTATCTGTAGTGAAAAAATAATAAGAAAAATAAAAGAAAAGTCTGTCCTATGCCTAGAAGAGAAGCAAGCCAAGCGAAGGACTGAAGCTAGTAATCCTCTATCAAAATGTGCGAATTTTTTTGGAGAATTACAGGGTCGAAAAATATAGGAGACAGAAAATTGCATGATAGATGAAGAAATAAATTGAAACTCTAATCTTGATGCTTATTAGTTTGACTTATTTATGGAAGGTTGACTTGATGGAGTAAAGGAGGTCACTTATATTGGTATGGGGTCCTAGTTGTCTCAAATTGATCTAAATCTACTAGTGGAAGAGTTTGACTGGGTTTTCCCCTTGTTAGGGGTTTTTCCTTGGCTAAGTACCTACATATTGTGTCCTATTTTGTTTTTTATCTTCATTGATTGGAATTAGTCTTTATGATAAGAAAAAGATAACCTAAAAGGAAGAGCTAATAAATAAATATCACAAGATAGATGGAATGTATAATAAAGGAACATGAAATACAAGGAACCAAAATGGTGTGATCAGTCCCTCAAGAGGAATTATTAAAATTTTAGGAAAATGATGAAAATGATCTCCTATACTTCAAGGGAATTGTGTAGTCCTAGAAATTTTGCATCAATTAGGGATTCGATCAAAGAATAAAAGGCTCAAATCCTCCTACTTTAGGAGACCAAATTGGAAGACTATGAAATTCTGCAGAAATACAATACCATTTGACATCTGAATTATGGTTGGGAAACAAGTTATAGGTGTTTATCTATGGGAATTTATACCCTCTGGAATTCTTCTCTTTTGAATTTAAATCGAGTTAGGTGTTTTTATCAATGGTTAGTGACAAGTCTCTATCATCTCTCATTTAACACTATTGCAATGTAGTTAATTTTTTTGTTCCTCTAATTATTTTTTAGCCATTTCCTCCTTCACATAAATGGCTAGGGTTTTAAGTATCAACCTTTGTTCTAGAGTGAGATTCTATTGAGACCTATCTAATATTTTGTTTGGATTTTGGACCTGAGCTTGAATCAAAATATTATTGAGGAGGGACATTAACAACAAGTTATTCTCTACATACACATCATCACCTATAATATAGAGTCTAATTGCATATCTTATGGATTTAATACCTACATTATTCCAAAGTTCAAGTGGGATATTGGAAAATTTTACCCAAATCAAAACAGTATATGATTTATATGTATCCACACATCAAAAAAAAGGTGCCATAGTATAAGACCAAGAAAACAATGATTCATTAATCACGTTTGGGCCAATATCTACCATACTCCTTCCTCATACCAAAGGATAAAGCCATGTCATTCTCTCAACGTGAAATGACTAATGGCACTATACATGAGAAAAGGAAACCCAAATTATTTCATACACAAAGAAAAATGACCTATATTAACACATCAATTGAAGAACTTACTGACTAATGTTTTTTTGAGAAATTCCTCAACTAGATAAAGAGAAACGTCCTTTCCTACCACAAGAGAAATACTATTCCCATGGGATTTGACAAGACTTTTCCTATACCAATGACTATTGTAGCTTAGTTTTGGAACAGGTAATGAACCTCTATGCTCCTCAATCCTTAATCCCACTCCAATGGAGGGAAAGGATGAAGAGTTCCAAACGTAGAGTTTGATCCACCTTCCATTGTGATAGTGCTACATGTCTTGTTATGGACACGTTATGGACACCCATAACAACAAAAAAATCCACATTAAGTGCGACATGAGAGAACCTAATATTAATGCCAAATGATGGTGGATGTAAACTTCCAAATCCATGAGTGGAAATATTAGGAATTGTTAGTGAATATTTACTCATATTTGGTCTTCATAATTGTCTATGTACCATTACTTGATGTAATCAATGTACTTGTCAAAGTAAAAAGAAAAGAAAATTATTTATTCAAGAATGGGTTTCTTGCCAATTAATTAATTTGTCTTTGGTTTAGCACCCATTTGTGTGCTCTAGGGTTGTGACAAGGTCAAATTCAAGGTCATGATGTAAAGTCTCGTGAAGGGCTCTTGAATTGATGTAAAAGAAATATTTTAAATATAAAAATGAGATCTAGAAGTTACCAAGTGATGGGTCGGCCAACCCATCAAGTCTGCCCCACAAGAGGCCCTTGGATATCACCAAAACACTATATAAAGGAGAGGAATTTGACCTCATTAGAGATAGATAAGAAATTCACACTCTTCAATAAGTCTGAGAAAAATTCAGAGTGAGAAAGAAGAGAAGGATAGCGAGGAAAGGAAGAAAAGTATGTTTGTTTGACTTAGGAATTAATTCTTTGTTTGGCAATCTCACATAGTTGGTAAGGAAGCTCTTTATGTTCATATCTTGAACCAAAGAAGAGCAACAGACCAAGTTAAATAAAGAAGCATTGTTTTCTGGCTAGCTGGCCTATCACTTGCTGAGTTATCTTGATTAAAGGTCTTGGAACTCTTCTTTGAATTTCTAAAAGAAGAGAAGTTTATGGGTTTTCACCTGTGGATTGGTTTTACCATAGCATGGAGCCTGTTTCTAGTGTTCTTGTCTGCATTTTGATTTTCTTTATTAGAATTGTATTGATGATAAACACATCATAATGATAAGGATAATGGGTTGATCTAATATCACAAGAATTGCCAATGTAATAAGAGAAAACATATAAAAAATTGTTTGACCTAGTTTTCTCAACATGGGATTAGAGCTAAGGTGATTTATATGAGGGAAATATTGAAGGTTATAGGAGGTATCAAGGTTGGAAAAGAAGGAATTTATCCTAAGTCAAGATTCTAGAGAAAGTAAAAATCCAAGTTTTGAGCATGAATCCAAGACCTTATCATTGTAATAAAAGCGCAATTCTATTCAAAAGTAAGCAGAGGTGTCTTAAGCCTATTTTCAAGAGACCGAATAGTCAAGAAATCCATCCTCTCGTGATTGAACTCATTGCTAATTAGATCTAGTTCTGGGCACTATACGTAGCCATATTCTCAAGTCTCGAATCGCAAACTTGCATTCAAAATCATTAAAATTTGGAAGAGAACAGTATCACTATTTGCAAGGGCTCGAATAACCACGATCTTCACAAAGATAAGTTGTTGATTGAGCTTGAACAACAAAGACATGACGAAGCAAAGAAAAAAATCAAACCACTCATATTTACAATCCAAAGTAGCCTGGGGTGGGGATACATCACTAGTATATTGACTCTTTACCCTAACTTTCCTTATGAATTCTTTCAGATACCACATATCATATTCTGAGTACCACGTATGAACTTATTGGTCTCATGTTACCACTAATGGGATTCTCGGTTCACTACCTCCGGCTTCCCATGACTAAATAAGATATTCACATATGGATGAATAAGACATAGCCCATAACTAAAGAAAGGACTCAAGAACGAATGAAAAAATTAATTAATTGATAACCATGCTACTACTCTCTTATTAATGCATACATTGAGAAAATAAGTTATTTTTAAGGGCATAAATGGTCTCAATTGTTCCTAGCCTTAGCATTGTGAATTTTTTTTTAAAACCTTAGAATTGCAAGTGTTCAAGAAGGAATGTGGACTTACCATTACTTAACCCTGATGCTCAAATCCGCCAACTACTATGGATTCTTAAAGGATTCCACATGTGGAAGGGAATGTTGAATCAAATGTAGGGAGGAGCCATCAAGAATCGCCTGATCAAATCTACAAGAATCAAATGTATGGAGTTTTCGAGAAATAGTCAAATGAACATTGAATGGAATGTAGGGAGGAGTGACTGAGAAACCCTCAAGTCTGCAAGAATCGAATGTAGGGAGGAGCCATCAAGAAACACTCAAGGGAATGTCAAATCAAATGTAGGGAGAGTAGCCACCAATAAAACTCATAGTCTATATGAAAACCATATATATGCAATGACATGCCAAAAACATATATACGAGCTAGGAATTAATAATAATAATATAATAATTAATTTAATATGGTTTTGATTTAGTAATATA
>APFE030370517.1:141519-170029 GCA_000404065.3 Pinus taeda
AAAAAATAAAATCAACAACTGTGTGATAGAAAATAGTGATTAATTTTATTAATTAATAATCAATTTACACTATTGGTTACATTTTAAAAAAATTCATGTAATTTTAATTAGTAGAGGTAGACTTTAGTTGATAGTTTTATCAATTGTTATAAGATGTCTTAAATCACTATCATTAATACACATTCAATCCATATTTGGTGAGTAGAAGAAAATATTGAAATAAATAATGCCAATTCATGGCATTCAATATCCAATAGAAGGTGTTAGTTAACCATAAGCATCCATAACTCATAATATGATAATCTTCATGTATTGTCTTGTGATTTGATCTATCAACCTCTACATTGGCTTGAAAATATCAGCAAAGTAGCCCCCAAACATATCTTGCAGTTGAGCCCTACAATGCATTTGCCAATCATCCTAAAACTCCTTGAAATTCCCTTGGACGAGCACTTCCCATTCAATCACAAGTTTGGTTGCCCACGGGGCATAGAATAGATAGTGATGGGGTGTATTTTTAATTCACACTATGATATGAAGGTCACCGGCTCGAAACTTTGTGGGGAAAAAATATAGTCATGTTAAGGGCTAGTGTGGCCTAGACCAGGTGTGATCCCTGGGTGATTTTGATGGATTAGATGACCCTCGGTCACAGTTTCTCAAGCCATAGGTCGAGCTTGATGTAATCTCTAGATAACTTAGACCACTAGACAAATAAATAAATAAATAACAAGGTTGGTTAGTGGATAATCTATGAAGCTTCAAGCACTTTCTTATCACATTTCCCTTTGGTTGACTGTGAACATCATAGATACACCCTACTATCTATGATGTATATGAAAGAATTATATGAAAAATCCATTGTAATTTACAAAGATTATAATTTATCAATAATTGTATTCATTAAATTCCAACAACATGTTGCGACCAGCAAGCTAAGACAAAAATTGAGAGAGATCATGGTGCCTCCAAAGAAGTTATTAATTGGACTTGAGAACAAGTTATAATTTAGAAATGAGATCAATTTGAAAAAAACAAAAAACAAAAAACAAAAAACAAAACAAAAAAACAAAACAAAACAAAAAAACAAAAAAACAAAACAAAACAAAAAACAAAAAACAAAAAACAAAAAACAAAAAACAAAACAAAAAAAAACAAAACAAAACAAAACAAAACAAAACAAACAAACAAACAAAACATACCAAAAAAAAAAAAACAAACAAACAAACAAAAACAAACAAACAAAAAACAAAAACAAAAAAATTACTAAATTTACTTAATTTTATAAAAATCATTATGAGACCCCCTTGTGGGAACTTCGCTCATGGGAAGTCATGGGACAACATTACTTATTTTGTGTGGGTGTCACTTGTCAAGTTGGGTTGACCCACTAACTCATCGCACAGGTGCCCTAACATGCCCAGCAGGCAATACCCCCATGGGCGTCGGCAACCATGGCATGCCAACCATGTGACGCCCCCATGGGAATTGAGCACCTTGGAATTCCTAGCACGTGATGCCCCCATGGGATTCGGGCCCACTGGCATGCCTAGCACGTGATGCCCCTATGGGCGCTCGGAGACCCCGCCTTCTTGCGAGCATTCACCTTGTTATGAAAATTAGTGAACACAGATCATTAGATTATCAATGAAAACAAAATATTATCATTTTTTTATTTCCATGTTGCATTATCAATATTCAATTATAATCTGTATTTTTAAATCTAAATATTAATTTACTTAATTTTCTAAAAATCATTATGAAACCCCCTTGTGGGAACTCTGTTCATGGGCAGTCATGGGTTGACATTACTTCTTTTGTGCAAGCGCCCCTTTCCAAGTTGGGATGACTCACCACATGAGTGCCCCTGTTGGACGAGCGCCCTCGCATGCCCAGCATGTGACACCCCATGGGCGTCGGGTGCCATGGCATGCCCAGAATGCGACGCCCCCATAGACGTTGGGCACCCTAACGTGTCGATCACGCGATGCCCCCATGGGAACCCGGGTGCCCTGCTTTCATTCGCTCATGGATGACAACAAAATATTATAATTTTTTTGTACCATGTTGCATAATAATTCAATTATAAACTGAACTTTAACACCCAAACATTACTTTAGTCAATTCTCTAAATATCATTATGAGACCCCTTGATGGTAACTATGTTCATGGGTATTCATGGGCCAAACTTACTTCTTTTATGTGGGCACCCCTTTCCAAGTCGGGTCGACCCACAAACTCATCGCACGAGAACGCCTACTGGGTGAATTTCCTAGCATGCCCAACTCGCAATGCGCCCAGGGGTGCCAAGGCACTCTGCCTTCATGTGGGTGTGTCTAGGGCGTGGGTGTTCACCTTGCTGTGTAAATTAGTCAACATTAACCATTGGCTCATTAATGACAATGAAATATTATCATTTGTTAGTACATCCATGTTGCATAATCAATCAATTATAATCTGACTTTTAACACCTAAATATTAATTTAGTTAATTTTCTAAAAATCATTATGATACACCATGGTGGGAACTAAATTCATGGGCAATCATGGGCTGACCTTACTGCGTATTTCTACCCTACCTCTATGATACCTAGTGTTGGGCGCAGACCAACGTGGCATAGATGTTGGCAAAGACTCCTCATTTTGTGGGGAGAAGCGCGTAGTGGAGCGCATAGAAAAGAACGAAGTGGACTGCATATCAGAGAATTTTGAATATAACGTGTGATTTCGTAAGGGCTTCGAGGTGGGTCTGGGCCCCTTCTTTTTGTAAAACTGCACAATTTTGTAAGGGGTCAATGGTTTTGGGACCATAGTTTCTTGTTTTAGGGAGTCCAAGGTATTTGGACCATGGTAATTTGATGATCTAACCCTAAAACATAATAATATATATAGGGTAAAATAACAAGAAGAGAATCGTCAAATAAAATCGAATTGATCCAGATCAATATTATGGGAAAATTATTGTGATTTGTAATTTGGTAGAGAAGGCAAGGCTCTGCAGCTGAGTGTGCAGAGGCCTGAGTCTACAACTAAGTGCGCAGGCCAAGAACTGACTGTTTTTCAAAGATTTATTATATTAAGAAACAGTTCTTGTGGACGTAGCCATACACTAGGGTGAACCATAGTAAAGTGGTGTTTTTATGTGTATATTTTCTTATTATATGTTGTAGAGTAGCAGTTATTACAATTTCATTTTACTTCAGCACAGTGATGGTTTATATGGCATGTTTAAGTGATTAATCTAATGCAGTGCAGTGATTTATAAGTACTAAGAATAATATAACATAATAATACCACATCTCCCAGTCCCTCAAGGATGCAGAAACCTGGTTTTGCATCCTCCCATAGTCACTTCGGGTGAGACTGCAATCTTATTATAGGTCGTTGCCGAAAGGGCCAATGATCGAGGGTTTTGTTGGTGCGTAGTATAGATTGAACCTGGTTTTTCCCAAACCAACCCAACAAATGGTTCCATTTCCAGGATCGGGATCTTTTTTAGGGATATTTGGATGTGGTACCTATTGAAGAAGGAGATTCAAGACTACATAAACTTGAAAGAGCGAGAATTTGCAAATCAAGAAAACAGAAACCCTTGTCTGACGTCCGAAGCTTGGTTACAAAAGTATATCTTTACAGATCAATACGAGATTTTCTTCCCTTCATTTCCTGTTAAGCTGTACGAGTGGATATCGATGATGACCAAAAGGAAGAACTATTTTAAAGGTGAAGAACCTATGGTGTGGACTCCTAAACTGATACAGCGACTCAAGAGAACTAATAATAGGATTTCAAGGGTTGTTTGTTTCTGGATTGATAGCATCTTGGGAGGATTCATTATTGATTTCGTCATAGACTCGACCATGTCCTACAGCGAAGTGGAATGACGATTATTCAAAGGACCGCAAGGTAAGTATTTAAAATCTCTTAAACTTTGGATTAAGATACTTCTGTGTGAAAAGGGAGTTTTACGGATGAAAATGGCTTGCTATTTTACTTATGTTTGGAAGAAGAGAGAATAAATCTAAGCAAGAGATCAGAGTAATGCGAAGTGGAAAGAGATATATAGTAGATAACCGAAATAGATATCATGGAAAAGACCCGAAGACCTTTGTAGAGATTGATTATAGTCCTATTTTAAGTGAATCTGGAAGTGAAAGAGAATAAAGCCACCCTGATAACCCCCAAGTAACTTCACAATATTCACCCTCCCATCCTGAGAGTTCGCAGAAGCTAGAATCCAGTAATAGCCAGGGTGTTTCTAGCTTCCCCCTCCCTTCCCCTCCCCCTACACCTCCTAGCCCCCATCCCCCTCCCCTTAATCCTCCCCATCCCCCTCCCCCTCTAAGAAGAACTATGGCTGACAATATTAAGCTACATGTTTTCAAAGGAACTGGATTGGAGGATCCAGAACAATTTTTGTTCTTTTGTGAAGTTGTATGGAAAAGGAAGCAGATCAACGATGAGAATATAAATAAAGCGTAGCTCATTACGATGTTACGAGATAGAGCATTAACATGGTATATGAAGTATTCAAATAATCATAAAATAAAATTTGCAGATATTAAAACAACATTGATAAAAGAGTTTAAGAAGTCGAAGTCTAAGCACAATGCATCACTCAGTTGAAAGAAATAAAACATAAACCTATTGAGTCTGTTTGGGAGTTTGATCATAGATTTAAGGTTTTATTAGATCAAGTAAGCTTCGACATAGCTCCGCAGCGACACTAAGGATGGTTTATAGTTGCATTGTTATCCATGCATGCAATAAATTCAGAATCAGTTGGCGAACCTAACCCTACAGATACAAGATAGAAAAAAAAAAAAAAAAAAAATAATAAGTTTGAGAAGAAGTATGGTGTATGAAGTGCATATCAGAGGGCCATTCTAAAGAACAGTGCCCTCTCTTCAAAGATTACATGGCTAGTGGGGCACTAAATCCCTTGAATGCAGGATCTAGCCTGTGGTGTGAAATATGTAAGACTAGAGACCAAAATCATTCAAAAGATTTTTAGTTGTTACAGAAATACATACAAACTTTGAGGAATCTATATTGAAAATTATGTAAATTAGTAGGACACGATGAGAATAATTGTTGGGCTTACGAACTAATGATGGAGCGTGGTGCTAACGCTTATAGAATGCATGCAAAAGAGCATGGACATGAGGAAAATGGACAGTGCAGTAGTTGAGGAGGTTACCAAGGAACAGGTCAAGGTGGTGGAGGTGGTCAAGGATGTGGAAATATCATTTTCTTTAAATGTGGCCATCCAGGTCATTTTGCGAGAGAGTTCCAGAACCCCACAACGACATGCAAGTATTGTAAATCCTTTGACCATGTAATTGAAGAATGTCTTGTACTTATGTAGCCGACACAAAATATTCAAATGATGACTGCTGAAAGGAGGAAAAATGAACCTCGAATTAGTATTGTCAGTAGAAGTGGAGCCGCGACTGGTAGTGATAAAGTAGATGAAAAGAAAGAACCTAAAAGTGCATGGGTATGAAAGGTTGTTGAGAAAGTTCTTGTTTTTTATATTCATAAAAAAAAAGTATTTATGGAAGAAAAGCGAAGTGTTATGGATGTTGAAGCTTCGACCTCTAGTGCACAGCCAAATCCCGATCAGAAAAGTAACTGCGACATGCCATCAGCTTCAATACAGAACTGAGCTCCGACACAGGATCAAGCTTCGGCACAAGACAAGGATTCACCAAATCAAGTAGGTATTTTAAAGTATTTTCTGAAGACTTGTATGAAATTGTTCAGAGATCAAAAGGTTATGGAAGGGCTTCAGGAGTTGATAGATTCCTGTGCATCCAAAGAAACACCACGAAGTGAGATGTGTGCAATCAATAATTTTCATCGACAGAAGAGAATCGGAAGAGATATGAGGCTTAGTACATATATAGGAGAATATGAGATGGATCAAATTATTCTGGATCTAGGATGTGATGCTAATGTCTTGACAAAGTAGACATGGGAATTAATGGGTAAGACGAAGCTACAGTGGTTACATATTCAGTTAAGGATGGAAAATCGAAAAAATATCTTCCCTCTGGGAAGACTACCAGATGTCATAGTGGATATTGAAGGAGTTCGCACTACTGTTGACTTTGAAGAAATAGTGATCGTCGATGACAACAGCCCTTATCTTGCATTTCTTGGAATTGAATCGACATTTGACAATATGGCCATAATTAATATGAAGAAGAGGCGGATGATATTTGAAGGAAACAATATGAGAGTAATTGTTCCCTTGGATCCATCACAAGGAGTAAGATATACATAACCAGTCAAAGAAGCATATTGTGCAGCTGACATAGAAAATATCTATCAAATGAAAGTGAAGGAACAGGATTGTGTTAACCTTACTGTAGAAGAAAAGTTGAGTTGGGAGTGTGATAGTTCTTGTACCTCAAACTCAGAAGAAGAGTTGGAGAACTGGCAGAATAGGCTGCATGAAGTATCCACAAGGCGTTGGGAACGAATTACCAAATCAGTTCATTGTATGATATCTGAGGTATGTAACCTGCCTTCTTATGATGGATTAGGTGATGTAAATACTTTTCTTAATGATTATGAAGAACAACTTCCAGAAAATCAAAGGTTTTCAGCCTTAGATATAGCCCTGAAATCTACCCCTGCTAGATGGTGGAATGCACACAAGAAGAATATAGGAGGTTGGTAGGAATGTCGAATATTGATGGGGATAAGGTTTGGACAGATAGATATAGAGATGAAAATAAAATATGATTGTGAAACTAATCCTAGGAAGCATATCCAAATATGCACTACAGCATGGAAGGAGATTTCGCCGCAAGAATGGGTACATTGATTCATTCATACATTACAGACAATCCCCAAGAACTGGTACCTAGAAATGCAGCTTCGAAATGGTACCATGAACTAGGAAGACATAGTTGATGACTTCATATTAAAATTCATCTTTGAGGATGATTTCCCATACATAGATTTGGTCGTTTAGACTGTCAAGGAGAGGATCTTTGAGAATGTAACCCCACTAACATGGAAACAACCCGATTGGGCTGCACATATAGAAAATGCACTTGAGTGTTATAACCTCACTACAGATGAAGAAGGAGATCCTTGCAACATCAATATAGTAGAATCAGAAGGATACCGTGAAGTAACTAGACCCGAGCTAGAGATACCAGATATAATGAAACCACTGAAGACCAAGAAGGTGAACATAGGATAAGAGAAGGAACCCAATTTTGCAAAAATAGGAGACTACTAGGATGAAGAGATGGTCATTAAAGTTACAGAGTCACTTCATGAATGTCAAGAAATGTTTCCCACCAAGTTTTCAGAGATGAAGAGTATAAAAAATGTCCCTACTATATTTTCTAGGGTTGTGGTTGCATATGTTAAGGAATACATCCACAAGTTTTGAGAGGTATATTTTGATGATTGGATAGTATTTGGATTATTGAGTGAACATGTTGGAGGTTTAAGACTTATAGTCAACACACGTAGACATTATCAAATCTCTTTGAACCTAACTTTAAGTGCATATTTGGTGTACCTTTCGGCATATTGTTGGGACATATTGTCTGTAATCAAGGAATAATGGTGGACCCTACTAAGATTGCTATCATTGTGAACTTGCCTACAGCTGAGATAGTAAGATAGCTTCGCACTATGTTGGGACATACTGGGTATTACAGGAAATTAATCAAGGGACCTGATAAGATCATTGTGCCTATGGAGAAATTGTTGAAGAATGATGTAAATTTTCAATGGAATGAAAAATGTCAAAAGAACCTCGACATATTTAAAGAAAAAATGGTAGATGCACCTATACTAGTGTTCCCTAATTGGAATAAGGAATTCCATGTCCATGTGGATGCTTCTTGTATAGCTTTGGGAGTGGTACTGGCACAACTTGGTGCAGGAGAAATTGATCATCTTATATCTTTCACAATCAGAAACTTATCTAAAGCAGAAAATAATTACACCACTACAAAAAAGGAAGGACTAGCCATGGTATATTATTTGCAAAAGTTTAGACACTATTTGTTGGGTTCACACTTTAAAACATTTATAGATAATTATGCATTGAAGTATTTGGTTAGTAAGCATGTATTAGGAGGAAATATTTGCATATGGTTACTATTATTTCAGGAATATGACTTTGAGATCATTGTTAAACCAGGGAAACTAAATGCAGGACCTAACCATCTACCAAGACTAGAAATAGGGGAAGAACTAACCAGCATAGAGGATAGTCTCCCTGATGTGAAATCATTTGCAATCAGAGTTGCAAATGACCATTTCGCAGATATCATTTAGTTTTTGACCATAGGAATGACTCCTTCAGAGTATACTACCCAGCAAAAGAAATAATTAGTGGTTAAGGCAATTGACTTTTCATTAATAGCATGATAATTAAATTAAAATGGGACTAAATGAGATACTGCACAGATATGTTCCTGAACATGAAACATGGATGATTCTAGCAGAGGATCATGGGGGCACATCTGGTGAACAAAATTTAGGAAAAGCTATTGCGCATAAGATTTTGAGAGGAGGATTGTGGTGGCCTACATTACATAAAGATGCAAAGGAGTACTACTGAGTATGTGATGTTTGTCAAAGAACAGGGAAGCCTTACAGAAGAGATGAGATTCCATTTGTACCACAATTTACATTGCAAGTCTTTGATAAGTGGGCCACTGATTTTGTTGGACACATCAACCCACTTGGAAAGAGGACTAGTGCAAGGTACATACTTACAACAATTGGTTACTTAACAATATGGGATGAAACAACGTGTAAGCGACTGCAGCGTAGAGACTACTGCGAACTTTATTTTTTAGTATGTATTGTCTAGATTTGGATGTCTGAATATTTTGATGAGTGACCAAGGTTAAAATTTCATAAGTAATAATATTGAAGCATTGATTCAGGAGTTCCAAGTTTATCACCAGAAGAGCACCCCTCATCACCCTCAAGCCAATGGAACAGTAGAAGCATTTAACAAGATTTTGGAGAATGCACTTACTAAGGTATGCAATTTGAATAGAGATGATTGGGACCTTACAATTCCAGTAGTTTTATGGGCTTATAGGGCCACATGTAAAAATTTGACAGGTCAGGCAACCTTTAGGTTAGTTTATGGGCAAGAAATTGTGATTCCCATGGAATACATCATGCCTAACTTGAGTATTGCAGCTTTTACAAGTATGGAAGACCCTGATATAATGGAGGAAAGAATGTCATAGTTTCTTGCTTTGGAGGAAGATATATTTATAGCAGGATTCCATGAGCAGGTGTAGAAAGAAAGAGAAAAGGCCTGGAATGACAGACATATTAAGAAAAAGAATTTTCAGGTAGGATACCTTGTTCTCCTTTATCACAGTAAGTTTTTATAATTTCCAAGAAAATTCAAGATGCATTGGTTGGGCCCATACATTATCAAGCATATTACTGATGGCGATCCAGTTCAATTGACAAAGTTAAATGGAGAATTGGTTTAAGGAAGAGTAAATGGAAGAAGGTTAAAGTTGTACAGGGATAACCCTGCCCCTATAGCTTCACTGTGAAGAAAGGAGAAAAGTCTTAGTGCCACCTGGAGCTGAAAGTGGGCACTAGACTATAAATTACGTTGCAGAGAAAGCTTCGATGTAGGAAAATTACTTCGCTACACTATGGATTATTTTGAAGTTTGCAAGAGTATCGACGTAAGAGAGGTTGCTCGCTACAATATGGGATGTGTCAAAGTTCACCAAAAAAATATGACTGTTAAAAAGGAAAGTTTCCATTGAAATACACAAAAAGATGCATTTATGAGGACAGATTGACCGGATCTAGTGATATATATGCAATTAATGAACACAATTTGAGCTAATGATGGGGTTCGAAATTCAGATTTGTTATAAAAAGTTGTGTCCCACCCAAATCTGGAACTTTGTTGTACTAAGAGTTTGAATATTTCTATTGCAAAGAAGTTGTAGAAATGTTCGCATGGAAGTAGCATCAATTGATATTCTCAAAGCAGCATCATCACTCACGCAGTGGAGATCTTCATGGAAGAAAATGACCAAAGAGCATAAAACAAAGAATAAACAAGAAAAGAGACTTTTTGAGCCTCAAAAAGAACCCGAACAAGTGAGAGATAGTGAGGAAGAAGCATAGAAAGTGCAAATGGAAACGAATGGCGAAACATTTTCGTCCCCTCTCCCACCATATATTCCACCAAGAAACCCAGATGCAAAACTAGCGAAAGAGTCGAAGGACACGAAGTATGGAACCTTCACACCTATATTGTCGAAGTCAGTGCGATTTACTAGAGAAGTCCTTGAGAAGATTCTACAGCTGAAGTTCGTGAAATATGATTTCAATTAAAGAAATAAATATTCGTAGTTTGCACCAAACAGATACTTAAAACAAGCACATTACCCTGAGAGTGGTATGACAAGGTTAGAACTATAGCACTGGGTGGCTAGATTCGCATTGTCGGGCCTGATGAATATGTTGAATGTGTCACACTTTGACAAAAGTCTAGGAAGCATAGCTTGTGTGAGACAACTACTCGTGCTAGTGCATGATGGATGCCTGTGGATGGGGAAGAGGATCCCTATTGACCTAATGCTAATATGGAGAATCAAAATAATTCCTTATGAAAGGGTTGAACCCCATAGAGGAGTTTGTTGGGAAATATCAAGATAGATCCATAGCAGAAAACATGAAGAAGAAGTTTGGACTGACAAAAGGGAAGTGAGGTTATGATATCAACTCTATCAATGACTAGAGAGTTCGCTTCGCAGCACATTTATTGGCTATAAAAATCATGAGGAAGTGTTGAGCTAAAGAAGTCCATGCATCAGTGTTTTCATTAGTTGTGCAGTGAGCTAATGGGGTTCAGTACAACTAGGCCACATACCTTTGCCAAGAGTTTTTAGATGACTGCTGCGAGGCTCAGGAGAAAGGTACTTTGTTTCACTAAGCGTGGTTAATTTTGATAATTGTGATGCTTTCATGGAGAGAGTCGAAATATTCCCAATTTCCTCCAATAGCCTCTGATGTTTCTGAATCTGTGTGATATGTCTCATTGTGGTATACCACTAAACCAATGTGAGCAAAGGATAACATAATTTTTTTTGTTTTATGTCATTTGGACTTAGACATGTTGGTGAAACAGTACCCTCGCCTTTCACCGAACCCATACAAACAGTACAGCTCTATTGTGAAGTTTAAGGCTGAATTCCATAGAATTTACATACAGGCTCGCAAGGACACAAAGGAGACATGGAATCCCATGCCATATTTAGTGACAATAGATGATTTCTTAGCATAGAAAAAGTAGTGACCTACAGAGTGGATCATTGCGCTGGAAACACAGACAAAGGATTCTCCATCAGAGGAGGACATGACGTAGCACAAGGAATCTAGTGGGAACGATAAGGATGAGTGAGAATCATAACAAGAGGAGAAATACGACGAGGGTCACCAAGATCCTCCTAAAGGTGATGAGCATAACAAAGAGTCTGAAACGACAGAGACAGACCAAGTTGTTGTAGAGAAGAGGAAGGCACACGCCGAAGCTGCCACAAGAAGCAGAAGGAAGACAATACAAGGGACATAATGCCAGTGTTCCTCACTGATGGGTACTTGGACCATATTGGGGACAGAATTTAGGAAGCAACAGTGGAATCATGGCACAAATTAGAATATCTCTAAGCCACACTTCTAATAGGTGTTGAGAAGCGCATTGCATAACTGAAGATATTGGTACACATGGTTAGACATCCAGTGTAGGCAGAGGAAATACCAATAGATCCTACACTTGTAGCACGGATAGCACTGATACCTGCTGAATCCCTGCAGTTTGACTCTGTTGAGGTACATCAGCAGGCCAAAGAGTGGAGGTATGTGAACATGAACATTGCAGTAGTACCACTTGAGAGATTACACAAGCTGCAATTAGAGATCATACATGAGCTAAAGTTGTGTGAATAACACACTTCACAGTTAAACATTCAGGTAGAGAGAGAGAGAGATTCCCTATAGCAAAATCTTGACCAGATGATCCAGGAGAGGTATCAGGCATTAAAATAGTAGCAGAAGTTGAAGGAGGCGGTCGAAGCAACATGCCACGAGATTTCTTACATTGATGTCTGAGAAGAGGAACCAGTGGAGTACAAGGTCGCAAAGCTCGGCCTTGTAGTAAAAGGATACAAGGATAATATCACGGATTTACAATTTACATATGAGATGAAGATCAGCGAGCTACAGATGAAGCTACAACCAACCACACCATAGGAAGTGCGAGAGAAGTGGGAGGCCAACCTGAAGGCTGCAATGGTTGACATCTCTGCAACAGTGGTAGATTGTGGGAAGTTATTGGATGAGAGCTTACAGATTTGGACTTCACTGTAGGAAGATCCAAATGCACTAAAGCTATAAGAGGATATTCAACAGAAGTAGTAGCAACTAGAGGAGATTCAGGCAACTGTGAGAACCTTACCAATATTACAAAAGCTCGCAAAGGTCAATGAGGGAAATGCCCTCCAAAAGAATATAGAGGAGATGAGGAAGGAAGAGCAGGATCTGACAGAGAGAACTTATCCATGGCAAGATGAGGCTCTCCAACTATCCCAAGCAGTGTATGAGAAGCTTCAAGAGCTTTGACGGAGAGAAACAACAATCATGCAAAAGGCTACACAACCTACGATAGAAGCACTACTAGAAGAACTGTGCAATGAAGAGAAACATGTCACAGACATTCTACAGTAGTTCAAAAGTGGCTACAACAGAATTGCAGTGAAGATCAAAGGAAAATAGGTAGTGTGACTCGAGACAAGTCACATGTGAGTGTTGGGGGCCTATTGGGGGTAGCCCAACTTGGCCTAGATTTTGGCAAAGACTTCGAATTTTGTGGGGTGGAGAGCTCAGTGGAGCGCAAAGTGGACCGAACAGTGGAGAATTTTGAATATACCGTGCGATGTTGTAAGGGCTTCAGGGTGGTTCAAATCCCCTCCTTTTTGTAAAAGCACACTATTTTGTAAGGGATCAATCATTTTGGGACCATAGTTTCTTGTTTTAGGGAGTCCATGGTATTTGGACCATGGTATTTTAATGATGTAACCCTACAATGTAATAGTATACATAGGGTGAAACAATAAGAAGATAATCATAAAATCAAATTGAATTTATCCAAATCAGTGTTCTAGGAAAATTATTGTGATCTATAATTTGGTAGAGAAGGAAATGCTTTGCAGCTAAGTGTGCAGAGGCCTAAATCTACAGTTGAGTGCACAGAGGCCTGAGTCTACATCTGAGTGTGCAGACAACCTACAACTTAGTGTACAAGCCAAGAACTATCTCTTATTCAAATATTTATTATATTAAGCAACAGTTCTTGTGTACGTAGCCCTACACTGGGGTGAACCACAATAAATTGGTGTTTTGATGTGTATATTAGCTTATTATATGTTGTAGAGTATCAGTTATTACATTTTCATTTTACTTCAACATAGCGATCGCTTATATGGCATGTTTAAGTGATTAATCTAATGCGGTGAAGTGATTTATAAGTACTAAGAATAAGATAACATAATAATAACACATATCTCAATCCCTCAAGGCTATAGAAACCTGGTTCTGCATCCTCCCATAGTCACTTCGGGTGAGACTCTGATCTGCTTGATGGTCGTTGCCAAAATGGCCAATGATTGAGGGTTTTGTTGGTGTGCAGTATAGATTGAACCTGGGTCATCCCAAACCAACCCAACGCCTAGTTTAGTGGTTGCCCAACTCATCTAGTACGTTTTCTTAACAAACCATTAAGGTGAAAAATGAAAATTATGGTATAAACGTAAATGATTTTCTCTTTGTTTCAAGAATAATATATTCTCTACTTAACAAGGCCAACCACATGAAGCTGGAAGCTCATATGGCCCTTCCCACCCCCCGCCGCTCCCCCAAATCACTCTAAATTCCCCACACCCAATCTATCTACTATAATATATTTGAAAGAAACACAGTGACATTCAAACATGAAAACTAAGAAAATAAAAGTTTAATATGAACGAAAAGGAACAAACCAACTGAAAACATGTAAATACATACCTCGTAATTTTCAACATTTTGATATCATTAATATTCTTCCTCATCCATCTCATCATATATATCATCCATCTCATAATTCATGTATAGAGGATTCACCATATCAGCACCAGCATCATCATCATCTATATCATCCTCTAGAACATTCTCTTCTACATTTGGTTCAACTTCTTCAAGTTCTTTGTCTAACACAATGTCAATATCATATAGTTCATCCAAATTAACATTGTCTCGATTAACTTATATTCCTTGAAATTATTTGATATCTTTGTCTGACATTGCATGAACCCCCTACTTCTCTACATCATCTTCTTCTTCAATTTCATCTTCTTCCACCACATTATACTTTACAGGCCTTCCTCTGGGATAATATCTAAAAACATATTACCAACCCGTTTTACCTGGAACATCTATATAAAATACCTTTTCACCTTGGATTGGAAGAAATATCGCTCTGATCCTAGCTCTAGATTCCTTGTATCAACCATGGTAAATTTGTTAGCATGCTCAATAACAGTTCTACTAGGGTCGCGTTCATGGATTTGTAGCCTAAACTGTTTGACATCGAACAAAACTATTTTGAAGGATTCAAAGTCACACTCAGTTATATCTTGAAGTACCCATAGTATTGATTCTCAAAGAGTTATGAATGTATGTCACCTCTAGAGGAAACAATGACAACTTGAAATATTGCAATTATCCCACTACCAGAGGTTTTCATCTTTTCATCCAACCTTTTGATGCGAAATTTGTTGTCATTGCACCACATTTTGTTGTGGTGTTTCAAATTCAAAACATCAAACACATAAAAAATGCATTGTCAATTGATAAGCATGCATATTTATAATTACAAAATTTGAAAATTAAGAAAAAACACCCCATATGTTGCATCAATATTATTGTAAAAAAACTCAGTAGCATGTGTGAATATGCGTGCCTGATAATATTTTAAACCATATGCTAAATCAATTTCCCTCTGTGTAATATTGGTATCTCCACTACGTAGAGCTTCTTTGAATAATGAAGACACAACATACCATGATAACCTACCATTATTAGCTTGTTTGCATCGTTCAATAGATAACTTCATCCGATCTTTATTGTTCGCAATATATAAATGTATTGCATCCCACTCTTGACCAACTGTAACAAAATAAAACAATTTACATATATTATATTAGTTACCATGTTGTACCTTCATAATAATGGATTATGCAGGATTAAATAAGTACAATATACATAAAAACAAATAATTCAAATGTGCTATAAATATCCACTATCTACTTATATCTAATTTTGCTCATTCTACCTTTCCCCAATAGGTGATCCCCTTAAAAATCGTCCACGGATTTGACATCCCAAATGTGATCTAATACATTAATAGTTTTTCCTATTTCATCACAATATTGATGAATGTAAGCCGTGGTTTGATATACCATATATCCTTCTGCCATAGAACACTCAGGACGTGCTCTTTGTCTGACCAAAGCCTTCAGTGATTTCAAGTGCCTCTAAACCATCCACATTGATCTTGTGTGTACAAATTCACAATTTTCAATCTCCTCGACTTGGTGTATGAGGTAGTGTTATGTGCATTGAAAAATTTCAAAGGTAAATACTTTTGCATTTCACACATTAGACGAGGAATTTGTTTCTCCAATACTTTAATATTCTTTGTCGATTTCTTTAGATGAAACCCATCTACAAATGAAGCAAGAAAATCACAGGTTTCAACAAAAAAAGAATAGTATACTACATGATGACAAGAAAAACACCTGCAGTGAAAAATATGCGACACAAAAACTTATTGAAAAAATTACACTTTGCACATAAATATCCACTTACCTCATGTATTTTCCAAGGTCATATATAACTTATTTGACATTGTTGTCAAATTTTTCTGGGAGGGATAATGGTAGAACATATTGTAACAAAAATAATGATCGATCATTATTTCTTCCCAAATTAGTATAAAAAACACTAATTAACAAGATGTTTCACCAATGTATAAAATATATATACATTACCAAAATAATTACCTTAATGAACGTATATCAATCATGAGTTTTTACCCCACCTAATTCACCTTTCTTTGTTAGGATATTCCTTATGTTTGAAGAAAATCCATTTGAAAATTTAATTTTTTCAATAACCTCTTTAATATGCTTGCTTTATTGCTCTATCAATAACCATGGAAGGGTGCCTATATTTTGGTCGTCTCCGTCACTATTTGAACTAATCACACTTTGCAATGCATCATCAGCCTCCTTAATGTCATTACAAATCTTGAAAAAAAATTATTTATACTCCTTCCATCTAAGATTCACCATAAGGTCTCTGTTACATTCTTCTTGATGTGCATTGTATCAAACAAATGAACAATTTCTAGGTGTTCATATTAGGGGAGTCTATTGAATTACTCGAGATAAATTTTCATTCCTCGTGGAAGTTCCCTCTTATTAATGCCTTCATGACCTACAACGTGAATCATATATAAAGATATTATAACAACAATATAACCTGTCTATTAGTACAGTGAAGAAAATGCCATAAAAATATTAAATAATCCAAACATATATTCTATATTGATACATATACAATTTGATCCATACCTTGTGAGACTCTATTATATTGCAACTTCCATGCACAAGGTGTCATTCTCTGTGGTCTTACTCTAGTCTCTTCTTTCACATTGAAAATATGTTTTTTAGTACTTCGGTACCTCTGGTACTTAGAAAGGAATTTCCTATACTCATCAAACACCTCCTTTCCCTAGCTTCTTGAATGATGAGATTTAATCTTAGGACCAAAAATTGGACAAGAAAATTTACCTTTTGTTTGAAGACCTGCAAGAGATGGAATAATTTTTATATCAATTATTTTAAGTATGTACAATGAAGTTCGAACTATTTAAAAAACATACATGCAATTACTACATATAATTAAACATTATTAAAATTCAGGGTAACATTATAACATACCACAAAAATGTTTTAGTCCAAGGGCATCATGATTTGTCCATATACAAGCATTGTATGGAATTCAAATTCCCTTTGTGCAACTACTGGTCTAGAGATATCATACATAGTTTTGGGCATGGAATCCCCCCACAGCATGTTTTGGGGCTCAAAGCCAAAGTTTTGGTCAAATAATGTTGTAAGACTCCGCGAATTGTGAGCGCAGAGTGCGAAATGTATGTTGAGTCATAGGGTTGTCTACCCTAAGTTTTGTAATGTACTGTCGGCCTACCCATGGTTTTCACACCATGGGATTGTATAAATAGATTGAGGCTCTAAGTTGTAAAGAGAATTGGAGATAGATGAAAAGGAATGGAGTCTAGAAGATAGAGAGAATAGAGAAAAGGTCTAAGTGTCTTGGGTTGTAGTAGTAAGAAAAGGCTCTACAACCGAGTGCGCAAAGGCCTAATAGAGTCCGCAGTTGAGTGTGCGAACCCCTACAGCTGAGTGCACAGGGTGGAGTCGAGTCTGTAACCCAAGAAGAATAATAATAAAGAGAAGTTTGATTCCAAATACTATGTATCTACTTCTGTATTACTTTCTATGCATTTATACTATTTTGTTTATCGCGCACACTTATATGAATACTGAACATTGTTAAGTATAATTGGGCTCATACAGAGAAGTTAAGTAATCAGATAATATCGGGTTAAAATTAAGGTACTTGGGTAATAACACGGATCGTGCCATGAGCAGGGTTGCGCGAAGGCAGAATCGCAGGCTGCGAGGGATCGATAGATGCGCGTAGCGACATGAGTGCAGGGTCAAACCATGGACCACCAAAAAACCATCAGACATATCTAGGGTGTAGAAACCTGGTTCTAGCACCCTCCCATACTACTTCAAGTGAGACCTCAATCTGCGCTCTGCAGACTATTTCCAAAAGGGCCAGTAGTACCGGGATTTGTTTGGCTAAATCATCTTTGAACCTGGGTCAGGCCCCTATAAGCCAAAAAATGGTTCCGTTGCTGGGACCGAGGTCTGCATAAGGAATGTCTGATGTCATGTCACTGGAATCCAATAAATAAATAAATTGAAGGGTGGTTGGACAAGAAGATTCACGAGTTCACAGCACAGGAAAACAGGAATCCGCGAGTATCTAAGGAACAGTGGTTGGAGCGCTACTTATATACAAAAATCCATGAAATTTTCTTTGCATCCTTTCCTTTTGAGTTGTATGAGTGGATCACGAAGTTAGCAGACATTCAGGGAAGGTGTAGGCTCGACAAACCAATCGTGTGGACTCTGAAATTAGTCCGTAGACTAGAAGCGTCAGGAGATAAGATCGCGCAAGCAGTGGATCATTGGCTCGATCGAATTATAGGAGGATTTATCACTGAGCTCATGATAGATATGACCGTCAGCTACAGTGAGGTGGAATGATGCTTCCTCAAGGGACCGCGAGGTAAGTATATTAAATCTTTGAACACTTGGATTAAGATGCTATTGTGTGAAAAGAGGGTTATGCAAATAAATTAATTTTTGGGACTACGCGAAGTGGGAAGGTTTACAGAAGTGGAGGTAGTGAAGAACTAGAAACTAGTCCCTTAATTTCACCCTCGCGGGAAAGCGAAGAAGAGCTCGCAAGAGTTTCTTCGAGAAGCATGGTCAGTATAATAAGGCAGTGAATTCTACGCTTACCACCTACACCTACACCGCCACCCGTCTCACCCTCCTCACCTCCATCTCCACCCAGCCCACCTCTGCCACCACCACAATTCAATATGGCGAGTGCGATCAAACTACCGGTATTCAGAGGAGTAGGGAATGAAGATTCAGACGAATTCTAGTTCATGGTAAGGGTGGTATGGGAAGCACAAGGAGTCGTGGATGATAATATCAAGAAGGCTACGTTGATAAGCGCATTGCAGGAGCACACACTAACATGGTACATTAAGCATTCTAATGACCATCCAAATGCAGGAATTGTCGAAATCCAGAACATGGTGAACAGGGAATTTAGCAGGCCAAAGTCGGAGACACAATCAATTATCGGGTTTAAGGAGATCGTGATGCTCCTAGGCGAGACCCATTGGCATCTGGACCAAAGACCGAAGAGTATGATTCGTGAAGCCAATATGACTTTGACGGATGGACAGCATTGCATGTGGTTTGTAGCGTCACTAACACTGCATTTAAGGATAGCGCTGTCACAACAAAAGCCTTCCACCCAAGCCGAAGCTTTGGAGATGGAAATGAGATTGCATGAGACCCCTATACAAGACCCCGATATGGGAGTCCAACAAATCCATGCACAACTACAAAATCTGTATTTAGAGATGTAGAGTTTGAAATAGGACAAGACACCTCGGCCAAAGGCAGGTGAGGAGGTATGGTGCATAAAATGAAAATGCCAAGGCCATGACAAGGACCACTATTGAGTGTTTGCGAATTACTTGGCGAGAGGAGGGTTGATGTTGTTAAGACCTAAGGCACAAGCAAGACCAACATGGTGCTTGCACTATGGTGCGTGATCTGTTAGATAGGAGGCAAACACACTATGGATAATTGTCATATATTGCAGAAGTATACACAGACGTCCCAGTAATTGTTTTGTAATTTTTGTAGGTCAGTAGGCCATGATGAATGCACCTGCAGAAGCTACGAAATAATAATGGATCGGACTCTTGCCTACAGGGTGTAGATCGAAACGTGAGCCCTCGACCCAAATATAGGAATGGCGCGTGCTATATTTCAGGGGCGCGGATGAGGTCAAGGTGGAATGGGACTAGGAAGGGGTTGCGGACAACTAATTTGTTATAATTGCAGAGGGCCAGGGCACTATGCCCGCGATTGTACAAACCCGAAAGGACATCATGTTTGTACTATACTCAGTTTGATCATGAGGTAGAAGACTGCCCTACCTTGATAGCGAGGCTGCGCGAAAAAGGGGTACTCCAGCCTCCTTCGACTTAGAATTTGCAGATGATGAGGTATGAGGCACACAAAGAAGACCCGAATGTAAACATAGTGCTCAGAAGTGGTATGACCACTGGCGATGATAAAGGTAAGTAGTCAGAAGAAAGTGCGTGGGTTCGTAAGGTTCCTACAAAGGAACCCGAATTTGATTTAGAACATGTGAAGGAGACATTCATGGAAGCTAAGAAGAGCTTCACGGAGGCCTCCACTTCAGGTAGTAGGATCAACCAGAACCAGGGAT
Source organism: Pinus taeda (assembly GCA_000404065.3). Taxonomy (NCBI): domain Eukaryota; kingdom Viridiplantae; phylum Streptophyta; class Pinopsida; order Pinales; family Pinaceae; genus Pinus; species Pinus taeda. The sequence goes on from APFE030370517.1 coordinate 161,787, forward strand.
GGATCCTTCAATGCTCACTACCTTTCTAGAGACATGCATGAAACTGCTACGCGACAACAAGGCAGTAAAAGGACTACAGGAACTTATAACTAGGTGCACGGGGTCAGGAGAACCGTGCATGGTCCGAAAACTTGTAAAGCATGCATTGCGCACAGGAAGGGAAATGAGGTTGACTGCGCAAATTGGTGAGTATGAAATGGATCAGGTAATCTTGGATCTCAGATCAGATGTGAATGTACTGCCAAAACAAACATGGGAATGCATGGGTAGACCCATGCTACAATGGTATCCTATTCAGTTGCGAATGGCGAACCAACAGAAGATCTTGCCCATGGGGATATTGCAAGGGGTAATGGTGCATATTGAAGGTGTGAGCGCGCAGGCAGATTTTGAAGTGATAGAGATTTTTGATGATAGCAATCCCTATCCCATGCTACTAGTAATAGACTGGGCCATCGATATGAATGGAGTCATAATTTTGAAGAAGCACAAAATTATTTTTTAGAAAAAGTCACTACACGTAGTAGTACCGCTAGATCTAGCTGAAGGAGCGTGATACACTGAAGCAGTGTGCGACGATGATAGTGATGACGATCTCGATTGCATCTACAAGATAACTATGGGAGAACAGGATTGGGTGAATCCAATTGCAGATGGAAGGATTTCGTGGGAGCACGAAAAATCCTGCACTTTGGATTCAGATGAAGAAATAGAACGATGGCAAAATCAACTGCACGAAGTAACAATGCTCAGCTGCAATACAATGATGAGATCACTACGCTGTGTGACAAAAGAGGTAAGGGATCTGCCTATGTACAATGGGTTGACAGCGGTGGAGGAATTTCTAAACAAATTTGAAAGCGAAGTACCAGAACAACAGCGGTTCAATGCACTGAAATGGGCACTGCATGCTATGCCCGCAAGATGGTGGGGTATGCATCAAATAATTTTCAAGGATTGGTGCGAATGCAAAAGAATGATGTGCCTACAATTTGGAAAACCCCAGTTATGGATGAGAGCCGGTTGCGAGGGACAAAACAACTTGCACGCCCACCTTTCTCGATGGGTGCAGACCTATGACTTACAGCCCGCCCCAGCACACACCATTCCCGGAATAGATAATCAGAACAAAATACAGCAGCAGGAAAGGTGACATGCTACAAATTATCCACGGAGAAACATTCGACAGGGTGCGCGAAGTGCTGAACAGGTTCACCAGGTGCGACGTCCCGACTGGGACCTGTGCGTTCCAACAATCCAATGGGCCTATAGGACAATGTGCAAAATCCTAACCATGGAAATGATTCCAAGGTTGCGAAATAGAGTAGGGACCATAATTGTTGAAGAGCATGCAAAGAGGATTCCACACGTAATAGCACCTGCAGGTGTGATAGTGCGCGAAGCCCGGGATGAAGAAATCACACAATTACGTGAAGTAGCACACGTAAGACTTCGAGAAGCCATTCGGCAAGGGAACCTTAGACTTCACAAACTTGAAAAGGACTGGGTACGACTAAGGAAGAAAAGCATTTTGATGGATGTAGAGGTCAAGAGGCTAGAAAACAAGATCAAGCAAGCATGTCTCATCGATAAACCAAGGAAGGCAAGGAAAGGTGTAGATGATCATACCAATGAATTAGAATACTATCGACAAGAATTGATTAGTTTGTTGCCATGGCTCGGACCACATATCACCAAACACAATAACCAGGGGAACACACTACTTGCAGTAGAGAGTGCAGCACCGACTGTCGTGAGGGCAATTAAGGATTTTCGTAGACTATACTAGAAGGAAAAATGGAGCCCTACACAGGTGGTGTGACCACCTGACTAGCCGTCGAAAGAACAGTCTCAGTGCTCCAGGCAGTTGAAAGGGAGCGCAGGACTATAAAAGAGTCTGCTTTGGAGCTGCGCGATAAGGGAGGTGCACACAGAGTAAGCATGTCACAAGGTTTGCGCCTGTGCACAGAGGGCTACGCTGCCGCATGGGTAGGCTAGGAAGTGATCGTTGGTGTCACTATTCATGATGGGATGTCCGTTTTGAGGCCAAATGGAGAGGGAGGAAAACATTTAAGACAGCAGTTATGGGCAATATTTCAGAAAATCTGTCGCCAAGAAAGAATTGATGGCCTGGAATTAGGTGGAACAGTTGAATTTGAATTCAAAAGGCACTATAAAACTTTAGGGGCTAGCCACGAGACAACACTTGTTCACTTGAGACTTGAGTGGTTGAATAGAGCACAGAGTGTTGAGCACCAAGCGATATTCGAGCCCATAAGTTCGCGAAAGACCGCATACAGAACAAACATGATGATGGCTACCAGGGTAGGTTTGGGCTTTGAAGAAGGAACCGCCGGCGAGGCCGTGCCAAACCATATGGTACACGATGTTCCCGAAGGTACTAAGGTTGCCCCAGAAATCCAAAAATCACCTCGGATGACGAGACCGAAAAAAGTTAAGCAGGCAATGGGACCAATCTACATGTCCCTGAGGAATCCGCGGTTCGGTAAGCTATCAATGGAGGAAAAGGGCAAGGTTGTCACCATTGAGACAGATGAAGAGGAGGAGGACTTACAGGCTCTGATTACTAACGTAGAGGAAGATGAAGACGTGGAGGAAGACATCCAACCAGTGCTCTCCGTAGCAAAATTGCCTGAGTATGTCCCTCCGCGAAAAGGGAAAGCTAAGGTACCAAAGGATTTGGAGGCAACGAAGAGTGCACTCCAGACCCTACTCCTCCCCGATAGAATTACCTTTGAGGGTCTGCTCCTATGGCATGTACCTACCCTAAAATTTGAAGATTGGGACCTTGAGGACAATGAGAAGTTCCCACACTTAGAGAGAGAGAGCGTGATGAAACAGAATACGAAGGCGCTAGTGATCACATTAGAACCGCGAAAAAGGTTATGTGGTGTGGAGAAGGTCGGGTTGCTTCATCTACTATGGATACCACACTTTCACTGTGCCCCCGTCACCATTTTTGTCATCAGGTAGCTACTTTTCCTAGTGCATGATGGGTACTTATGGCTGGAGTAGCCTATTCCCCTCATGGCGGATCTCATCCACAAAATTTCTCGGCTTCCCTGTAAGGGAAAGGACCCCATGACAATAGCAGGAAAAAGCAGTGATTTGGCTCTCATGGAAGCCATGAACAAAAAATATAAGCTCGAGAAGAAAAATAAGGGTTACACTATCACCAGTATCAAGGATAAAGGGGTGTGCGTAGCCACCTAACTCTTGTTTGGTAAAGTAATGAGAAAATTTCGCGGCGATAAAGTACTAACGTCGGTAGTTCTGTTGGCTGAACAGTGTGCGGAACGGGTCCAGTTCAACTGGGTCGAGTTCCTCTGCGAAGAAATTTTGATCAACTGCCAGGGGGCCCAAGAATAGGGTAAGAACTTCCACAACGTGTGGTTGCTCTTATCCATCTTGCTGGTTGCGGGGGAACTGCCGGACGATAGCCAGTTCCTGAGCATCGACCGAGACTTACCAGAGGTCATGAAGTACGCTTCACTCTGGGCCACCAAGGACGCGAAACAGGTTCGCAATAATAAAAATTTTATGGGTGCTCATGGAGGCAAGCATCTGAATGTGGATTAATAGGAAGTCACGCCTATCCGCCACGGTGCACAACAGTCTGCAGAGTTTTGTAGACTTCAAGGCAGACATGCACAACATCTACATCTGGGTGCGAAAAGATCTGGTGTAGCAGTGGATAAAGCTCCCATTCATAGCCACTAACGACACAATCTTTACAGTGTTAGAGACATGGCCTCCTAAGTGGCACGCCCCGGATTTGGTGGAGTTTCATAAGACAGCAGCGCAGAAAAGGAAGGATGATGCCAATCAGCGCGTCACCCAACTGGCTGAGAGAAGGAGGAACGAAAAAGTGGTAGTTGAGGTCAGGGCAGTTTGCGAAGCAGCACAGGCAACTATGGAGCAGAATAAGGCCGCCAAAGTAGCAGCAGCAGTGCATACAGCAGAGGCCGCCACAGTGCAAGCATAGGAAGGCCAAGCAGCGTTTGTAGGGTAGGAGGCAGATGACACAGAGCTTGCAGAAGAGACCACGGACCCAGGAACCACCTCTACACAGCTCAAGCGCCCGCACATCGCAGAAAGATTAGGCCCAAGAAAGAAGGTCAAGGCCTCAAAGCTAGCTATCGACCTGATCACCTTCACTGAAGGTGACCTCCATGACATCAACGAGATGGTTCGTGATGTCACTAGTGAAGCGCTCCAAGAATTTATGACGAAGCAGCAAACTATGTTGGGGGGCCTAAGGGCGCAGCCGCAGGAGTTACAGGTGCAGCCCCCGTAGGACGATACTTTGTCTACCCACGTTGCAGCAAGCTCGTCAGTAGCAGAACATATGTTATGCGTGAAAATAGCCAATACAATAACATTGCCAGATGGAGCGCTAGTCTTGGAAAACACAATGGAGTGGGTGATGCTTAATACAATGAAGGGCATTAGCCTTAACTTGGTAGCCCTTCCCCGCGACACATTTTATCAACTACAAGATGGGGTAACAGCAGAACTCCATGCCAGAGAGAGCCACGCAATCTAGGTTCTGAGTGAGCAGAAGATTAATATAGAACAAATCAGCTTGCAGCGCGACGAGTTGGTATTGTAGAACAAATAGTTGGTACAGACAGTCGACGACTCTTGCCGATGCATCCCAGAGTTTTCTATTGCAACGGACCTACCAACAAAAGTGTGAATCCACTATTTAGCAAGTGCAGTCTGTGACGCATGTGAGGAAATAACAAGAGTGCAGCTAGAGCTGAATCTGATTGTCGAGTTGTGGCTGAAGGCGCAACCTTCCACTCCCCCAAAGGTCAGAGAACAGCTCACCATCATTATTGCAGTAGGGATGGAGGAGATTGGAGGTGAAATCCACGACTGTACAACCATTTTGGAGCAGGCGCTGGATGTCCTCACTACATTGCAAGAGGACCCCAACATTCAGCAGCTAGAGACTGAGGCATGCAAACTCCAACAACAATATGACAGCATTAGAGGGACTATGTAGACAGTAGTCCTTACTCAGTGGCTTGTAAGGATGCAGTAGGCCAAGGCCTTAAAAGAGAAGGTGGACACAACATGCCACAAAGAAGCAGTTCTAAAAGTGCACGTCTAGTCGTGGATTGATGAAGCCTTCACAATCACGGGGGATATTGAAGGAAATCTTGCGTAGATTCAAGGGATGCATGTACAAATGCAGAACAACACGTTGGAAATACAGGGGTCAGAAGCAAGAATGCAGCAGGTTCAGCAGGCAGCAGCGCAATGCGTTGCAGACATTCAAGCCATTTGGGACCAGTTGGAGGGACTCCGCACCAAGATCATCGCGCCGACAGAGTGACACGAGGGCGATTAACGATGTTTGTGTTGGGGGACTGTTGGGCATGGAATCCCCCCATGGCATGTTTTGGGGCTCAAAGCCCAAGTTTTGGTCAAATAATGTTGTAAGAATCTAAAAATTGCGGGCGCGGACCGCGAAATGTATGTTGAGTCATAGGGTTGTCCGCCCTAAGTTTTGTAATGTATTGTCTACCTACCCATGGTCCGCAGACCATGGGATTGTACAAATAGAGCAAGGCTCTAAGTTCTAAAGAGAATTGGAGATAGATAAAAAGGAATGGAGTCTAGAAGATTACAAGCATAGAGAAAAGGTCTAAGTGTCATGGGTCGTAGTAGTAGGAAGAGGCTTTGCAGCTGAGTGCGCAGAGGCCTAGTAGAGTCCGTTGTTGAGTGCGCAGAGGCATATCAGAGTCCACACCTGATTGCGCAGACCCTTGCAGCTGAGTGCGCAGGGCGGAGTCGAGTCTCTAACCCAAGAAGAAGAATAATAAAGAGAAGTCTGATTCCAAATATTATGCATCTGTTTTTGTATTACTTTCTATGCATTTATACTGTTTTTTTTATCGCGTGCACTTATAGGAATACTAAACATTGTTAAGTATAATTGGGCTCATACATAGAAGTTAAGTAATCGGATAATATCGGGTTAAAAATAAGGAACTCGGGTAATAACACAGATCACACCATGAGCAAGGTTGCGCGAAGGCAGCATCAAGCTGTGAGGGACCGATAGATGCGCGTAGCGACGTGCACGCAGGGTCAAAATGCGGACCACTGAAAAACCATCAGACATATCTAGGGTGCGGAAACCTGGTTCTAGCACCCTCCCATACTACTTCAGGTGAGACCTCAATCTGTGCTCTCCAGACTGTTACCTAAAGGGCCAGTAGTACCAGGATTTGTTTGGCTAAATCATCTCTGAACTTGGGTCAGGCCCCTATAAGCCAACACATAGTAAAATTGTTCCATAATTCCACTAACTCATAGATAAGAGGCTCGATATATACATTCATATCTTTGACCTTAGGAGTTGTGTCACACGTGTTTGAAAAATCATTCACCACCTTTAATTTGACCATCAACAATAGAGCAGAGAAGAGATGTTTTTAGCCTTCATAAAGAGGTTTAGATTCCATCTCAAGTACAGGTAAATTAAAAGCACGGTCATCATATTGGTTGTCATCATCATCCATTTCAACATTATTAAATGTCTCCTAGATCAATATATTTGTCCCATCTTCCAACTATGTTATCATCATCATTATCTTCTTCGATAGGATCATTATCTCAATCCTCAATATTATCGCTCCATGTTCTTGAAAAAACACTTGTACTACAACCACCTCTTCCTCATCGAGAAATTCCCTAGACGGATGATACTAAACAATTATAATCAATAAATTAAATTATGATATATATAAAATATTGAAACATCTATATAACAACAATTTACAAATATAATATATAAGGGAAACAAAGACAGCAAATACAAAGAGACAGGCAACTTAGGTGAGACCAAGAAATAAAGATAACAAATCAATGATGATGCATGTGCAATTTATCAAGATATTTAAGAATATGTTGAAAAAATATAAGAAAGATGTTACTTTTATTTAAATGTAGGAAGTGAGACACTTTCTAAGATATATAGTCACGACCATAATAAAATACATATTGATCTTATTTTGCATTCATCATTGTAATGTCATATTCTTTCTTAATGTTGTATTTTGCATAATATACTTTAAAAACATATGTATAATGCTCCATAAAAACTCATGACTAACATCTAAATCCTCTAGGTCCAAATTAACCCCCTAAATAATATACATTAACACTAACACCTTAACCCAATTCCCCTAAGCCTTTAAACCCCTAACCCTAATCCCTTAACCCCTAACCCCTAAACCCTTAAACAATAACCCCTTATCCCTAAGCCCATAAATTAATTAACCCCTAACTCGACCTAATCCCTTAAACGACCCTAACCAAAATAATCAAATAATATTTCTAGTCCACATGATGATGACAACATAGTTCAAATACCTCCCAAGAGAATATTATAAAATACATTTACAATAGAAAGATAATACAATTTACAATGTAAAGACATATAATCTAAAATACAGTATACATACAAACATTTACAAAAACAATATACAATACAAAGACATATAATAAATAACTTACAAATGCATGATATCCATGTCTGCCTTCAACGTGTCCATAGTCTCTACAGCTTTTTTAGCTGATTTCATTAGAATTCTCCTTGGCCTCAAGTCCTTGCAATTTCTACAAGATAAATAAAATTTTCCATCCTCAAAAGCCCTCGATGTTGATCCCACATATCCCTGGTCTCCTTGAGGAATGTTATGTGACATTTTTTGTCACCAAAATTTTAGTAATGATTTATTTCAAAAATTAACATCAAAATAAGCCTACAACCTTTCAAAACAATCGCAACTTATATATATAGAAACCATGGAAAATTTATATGAGGTTAGGGCCTCTGCACACACACACACATATATTTATATTTATTGTAATTATAATAATATATTTAATAACTTGCTAACTAGGGAGGTTTGATGGGAAAGATACAAAAACGAATGGATAACTAGACTTTCAGGGCTCTGAACACCCTGAGCCGCATCATTCTCCTCAAATTGGTCCTCCAAGCAATTCCAATTTATCAAATGACTAGCCAAGCTATACCAAAAACAATATGCCAAAAAATGGTGGAAATATTCAAAAAATTCCTATGGCAAGGGACAAACAAAGCTAAAAAGTGGGTGTTGTTTTCATGGAAATGGCTGAGTAAAACATTAACAGAAGGAGGATTAGGGCTGTGAGATCCATATATCCTAAACCAGGTAATG
>APFE030370517.1:170099-230753 GCA_000404065.3 Pinus taeda
CATATTTTCATAATAATGCAGGTTTATTCATGTGGTACTGGGAGGAGTGTTACAACACTAATAAAGAGAAATTCCTAGCAGCTCCGGTTTTGGTAAGACTGTTTGGATTACCAATGGACTTTTGGGACCCTGAGATTCTGGAAGGAATAGAAAATACCATAGGAAGCTTTGTTAAAATAGCCAAATCAACAAAGAAGGGAAGATACACTTCTTATGCAAGAATCTGTGTCTATATGAACATAGCTGACTCGATTCCGGGGCCAGTTGAGCTAGAATACCATGAGGAGGTGTGGAAGCAAGCGTTGGACTACGAGCACATCCCTTTCAGATGTAGAAAGTGTCATGAATATGGGGCCCCTTTTCAAGGAGTGTCCTCTTAATACAGAAGAGGAAGAACAGAGAAGCAAGCAACAGAGGAAATATCAAGAATATAATGAAGGGTTTCAGGAGATAAAATACAAAAAAGACCCACAAAGGAAAACCCCAAGGAAGGCAAAAAGGAACAACCAGCCAAAACAAATAAGGCAAACAGATTTGAAATTCTACAGGTAGAAGAAGAGGACAAAGAAATTCGAATAATGGACTATCATGAAGAGAAAGTACAGGAGGGTAGCCCAAGCCATGGCGCAAAAATCACAAAGTGAAACAATGAAAAAGGTAGGAAAGGAAAAGGGGAAGAATCAGGAAAGTGAAGTAATGGAAATTGATACCAGTAGAGGGGAAGATCCAACATTAGAAGAAGAAATCCTGAGGAAACTTCTAGATGAATGGAGACACTTGGACGAAAGGTTCATCCCAAAAGAGGATAAAAAATTATACAGGGAAACCTTTCAAAAATATAAGGAAAAACAAGATCAGGGAAAGACAGGAATGACTGAGAAACTAGGCATCCAACTTGAAAATACCCAAGATCAACAAAGTAAAAGCAAAAAGAGGAAAAAAAAAGAGGCAGGAGGAACATTCAGGAATCAATACAGATCATGGGGGAAATGCTAGTAAACAGTGGAAGAGTAGTACTGCTTCCAACGGTTTTCTATCAAATAAACCCAACCGCCCAATGATAATTACATCCTGGAATATACTGGGACTTAACAGCAAAGGTAAACAGAGATACCTAGCAGAAAGGATAAAAAGAGAAAGACCCCAAATTATGTTGTTACAGGAAATAAAAATAATAGGGGGAAAATGGAGGAGATATTAACTAAAATCAAACCTACATATGAATGCATGACAATTGATGCAAAAGGCAATGCAGGGGAAATTGCAATTTTATGGAACCTCGCGGAAGTCACAGTCAACTACTGGATAGGAATGAAAATGATTCTTTCTGGTAAATTTCGACTTATAGGCCACAAAGACTGGTTCTTGGTCTCAGCAGTTTATGGACCTCATATACCAGTGGAAAGAGGAAATTTCCTCCTCCAACTGCAACAGTTAGGAAACCTGCACACAGAAAAGTTGTGACTGATAGCCGACGACTTTAATATGACAACCTCAAAAGAGGAAAAGAAAGGGGGATTGCAAAGGGAAGAGCCGGACATGGAAAGATTCAGGGACATACAATCAGAACTAAAAATGATAGACATACATACCATTAATGGAAAATTCACTTGGAACAACCGTAGATGAGGAAGCAAGAAAATAGCTTCCAGGCTTGACAGGTTTCTAGCAACAGAACATTTCATAGGGAAAGACATTTTCTATGAAGCAACAATTCTACCATGTCAAGGGTCAGATCATTGGCCCATAAAACTAGAAATTGCTATGAACCATCAAAATCATAATAGACCCTTCAGGTTCGAGGCTTTCTGGTTGCAAGATCCAACCTTCATAGAAAATATGGAACAATGGTGGAAGAACAATGAGATTGAAATAAAAGGAAGAAACAAAATGCATACCTTACAGCTAAGATTAAAGGATCTCAAAGGCAAAATAAAGAGGTGGAATAGAGAGGAATTTGGACATATTCAAAAAGACCAAGAAAAGATTCAGACATAAATGAAAAGAATACAACAGAAAATCATAGAGGATGGGAGAACAGAGGAACTAGCAGAGGAAGAAGGAGTGGTACTGAATAGGCTGGAGGAAAGAAGAAAACAAGAGGAAATCCTATGGAAACAAAAGTCAAGAATACAATGGCTAAAATAAGGGGAGAGAAACACGAAATTCTTCCACAAGACCATGCAACAGCACAGACAGAAAAATAGAATATTCTCTCTAAAAGATAACCAAGGCAACAGGTTAACTCAGAAATAGGAGATGGAGAGTTTGTTGGTCCAACACTTCAAAGAAATCCTAACCGAGACGCAAAGCAATAGAGAGGAAGATATAGCAAAAATAAGTCAATATATACACAGAAGGGTGAATCGAGAACAGAACATGGCACTTCTAAGGTGATAATTGAGAAATAAGTAGAAGAGACAATGAAGACAATGGCAAAGAACAAAGCCCCAGGACCGAACGAATACACCTCGGAATTCTTCCAAGCCACCTGGAGCTTCATGAGTCAAGACATTGTAAATGCAGTGGAAGAATCTAGATGCATGAAAAGAATGCACCCAGATTCGAATGCAATCTTCCTCACCCTAATCCCGAAGATGAAAAAGGCTAAAGAACCTCAAGGTTTCGGACCGATAGCATTATGTAATGTAATTTACAAAATCCTAGCCACTATAATGGTGAATAGACTAAAATCTATCCTCCTAGAACTGATTTCAAAGGAGCAGATAAGGTTCATGAAAGGGAGACAAATAGCAGACGGAATCATAGTTGCTCAAGAAGCAATCCATTCACTGAAGAACTCAAAACACCAGGGAATGATGATCAAACTCGACCTAGCTAAGGCATATGACAAGCTAAGCTGGGAATATCTCCATAAAATCCTAAAAGCTTATGGTTTCAACGACAGATGGATAGAATGGGTAATTTCTATGATAACCATGCCAATTATGTCCATAATGCTAAACGGGACACCTACAGAAGCCTTTAACCCGTCCAGAGGACTCAGACAGGGGGATCCCCTCTCCCCATTCTTGTTCATAATATTTGTTGATGATCTGGGAAGACTAATAAAAGCAAGAGTGAATAGCGGGTAGCTAAAAGGACTCAGACTGTGGGTAGAAGAACTACCCCTAACACATCAACAATTTATAGATGACATCATGATGTATCGACAAGCCAATCTCAAAGAAGCAAAGCAATTAATGGAAATCCTCGGGGATTTTATAAAAGCAACAGGTACAAAGATAAATAAAGACAAAACGGAAATCTACTTCTTCAACGCTTCAATGACTTCCCAATCATTCCTGGCTAGAACCATGGGCTTTTGAACAGGGAAGTTCCCTGCTAATATCTAAGCTCCAACTAAGTGTAAGAAAAATAGAATTGCTACTCAGGAGGTTTGATGGGAAAGATACAAAAACGAATGGATAACTGGAATTTCAGGGCTCTGAACACCCCGAGCCGCATCATTCTCCTCAAATTGGTCCTCCAAGCAATTCCAATTTATCAAATGACTAGCCAAGCTATACCAAAAACAATATGCCAAAAAATGGTGGAAATATTCAAAAAATTCCTATGGCAAGGGACAAACAAAGCTAAAAAGTGGGTGTTGTTTTCATGGAAATGGCTGAGTAAAACATTAACAGAAGGAGGATTAGGGCTGTGAGATCCATATATCCTAAACCAGGTAATGGGGGCAAAATTGTGGTGGAGATGGATACAAGGAGAAGAAGATTTGTGGAAAAATTCGTGGGACAAAAAATATGAGATGGCCAGATCTCCTGAAGGAAAATTGAGAAGCCAATCGAAAAAGAAAGGATCCACAATTTGGAACCTGGCAAGATCAAATAGGGACTTGAAAAGAGAACATATTTTCTAGGAAATAAGGGAGGGTGACAAGACAAATTTTTGGGATGAAGCATGGCAACAAAGAGGAAAACTCCGTTAGCAACCTCAACTCCAAGAAATTCACCAGTTTACCACCCAAATGGAGGAAGATGCAGTTCGGAACTACTAGCTCCCGAAAATGGATGGATACTGGAGAAAATGGAAAACACAAGAAGGCTGGCAAGAAGCACCAGAAACAGAACAATGGGAAAACTACAAAAAGGAGATGGAGACAAGGGAAATTGTGGTTAAAGAAGGGACAGACATCATAAGATGGGGAAAAAGAATTAGAGGGATGTTTACGATAGCAGAAGGATATTACATAAAGGCTGGCAACACCAGCAATCCTGAAACCAAAAAATGGGACAGAATCTGGAAATTGAAAACCTGGCTAAAGATAGCGTTATTTACCTGGATAATGTCCCACGGGCAAGCTTTAACCTGGGACCAGTTATGAAGGAAGCGGACATAAGGGTCATCGCGTTGCATACTCTACCAAGAACAAGAAGAAACGATGGAACACCTGACTAACATTTGTCGAGTCAACAACATCCTGTGGTGACACCACCAGCAGCTTTTTGAGATCAGCAACAGAGATACAAGCAGTATGAAATTAACAGTAGAAAACTGGAGGAGTAAACCGTACCAAAATGCAGTCCTGAATAGGGCCTGGAATCTCTCCATAGGGTTCACCCTGTGGAACATGTGGAAAGAAAGGAACCAATTGATTTTCAAGGACGAAGGCAGAGCAATGAAGGATATATGGAACCAAACAGTCCAGAACATAAGAGAAACCATAATCCTAGAGAAGTGGAATGACAAAGACTGGAAAGCAGACCAAATAGAGACACGAATTTCGAATCATCTGCAACTAAAAATAAGCATAACAGACATGACTGCAAGGAAATATAAGGCCAAAGACGCAGAAGACAATTATTACTACAAGAATCCACAGCAGAGATTCACAAAACTGAATTTTGACATAGTAGCAAAAGGAAACCCAGGGGAGGCCAGCATTGGAGGAATATTCAGGGATGACATAGGAAGAACACTAAGGGTATATGCGATGAACTGTGGAAATGCATCAAACAATGAGGTAGAATTCCACGCGCTGAAAAGGGGGATAGAAATAGCCATACGAGAGGGGTATCATAAACTCCAGGTAGAAGGAGATTCGAAGTTAGTGATAGACATACTCAAACAATTACAGCACGGAGCGTCAGCAAAGAAGTTGAATTGCAGCTGGCAGACCGCATGGATAATCAAAGAGATAAGAAAATTGCTGAGAAGGATAGCATACATACTACCTTCCCATGTGAGACGAAAAGGGAATGCACCTGCCAATAGCCTAGCAAACTGGGGATGCAGGAAGGGAGACCAGCAACTGGATGCAAGCGGGGCAAAGCTAAACCAAAAGGAGGAAATGGCACAACTGGTACAACTCGTAGAACAAGATAGGAATATGAGCGATCATCTAGAGAATTCAAAGAGAAAAGACCGGAGCAGAGAGGGAAAAGGACAGATGCAGGAAAGGACTGGGGAGGAACAGGACAAGGGAAGACAGGTGATCGACAGGATGATAGAGTAGGGTAGAGGAAGGACAAACCTCGAGATTACGGGGGATGATACGGAAAGGAATGTTAGAGGAGAGGGTAGGATAGAGAAATTGAAGACAGGCAGAGGAATAAAGACAAGTGGCAGAGTAGACTCAGAAATAAGACGGCAAGAGCAGCCGGGAGAGGAAAAAAGTTAATGTAGGACAATGATGGACAGGACATGAGGGAAGCATCCCAAGGCAGGAAGGAAGGGATGCATGTTGGGGAAAAAATAGGACAGTTGGTGGTAAAGATAAGAGTCGAGAACGAAAAAGAGATAAATCCCAAGGAAAAGAGGAAAGGGGCATTATGCATGCATATGAGAATGAGGAAAGGTGACGAGAAAGGAAGAGGAGGCAACGAGAAGACGTAGAAGGCAAAAGAAAGGCGAAGTTTGGTAAGTGGGTATGTAATACTTCTGGCTCTAAATCCTAAAAGCTTTAAATGCATGAGAATTAGGCAATTAGGATATTGGTCTTGTAAACAAACCTGGAACCATTATATCAATTTCTATAGCAATCTCAGTGGAATGAAAGAAAACAGGACCGAAGAGATCTCATCTGCTCTAGACAGAGAGAATGAGAGGAGAGGCAGAGAAAACCATGAGAATGAGGGCATGCCTGAGAAAAATTTCAAAAATTCCCACCTCAGAATATGGGTCCCGGCAAGATCCATTGGAGTGAAAGGAAAAATGCCTATAGACCCGAGAGAAGAAAGTTGGGAAAGGAAAACCCAGAGCTCCTGGGAGACGTTTCTACATCCTAGGGGAGGGAAGGGAGAGAAGCTAGCAGAAACCTTGCTGAAAATCCTGAGAAAAATGGGTTAAGGGGAAGCCTTTTCTGCCTAAACCTAACCAAGGGTGAGGCCCCGAGAGAGAAGAGGAAAATAAAGCAGGAGTGGAACTTCTACGTGGGATGGGAAAAGAAATGGAACCACCAATACCCCATGACCCAGAGAATTAAAAAAGATGGAGCCAAATTCAGATTGGTAGGAAACCAGAAGCTAGGAAACTCAAGAAGGAGGGAAGGGGAAAAAACTAGGGAAAATGATATAAACCCACATAATATGGCTAACATATGCTTTGATTCTGTGATAGATATAGTAACAGAACAGGGAAGGCACGAGGAACAATTCAGGGAGCACAAGTTTATAGGTTTCAACCGCCAAGCTGAAAGCAGAATGGCTCCCAGAAGAGGAAAGAGGACAGCTAAGAAGGATGAAGGAACAAGCAACCAGGGGAAGGAAAGAGGCAGGAAGCAAGATGGAGACAACATGAAGACGATTGTTGATTCCTACATGGAAGGAAACTCGAAGGAAGTAAGGGACCAAATTAATAGCTGGGAGCAAGATCTAAGAGAAAATCTTAGATACATGGACATACCCATGGATGAATGGGAAAGAATGGTGCAAGACCCCAGGACTACTAATGGAAGACAATCCATATTCAAAAAAACCCTGCACCAGTACTGGATCATGAAAAATGTAGTGGCACGAGCCATGACCCTCCACCGCGAGCACATGGAAGGAGAAGTATTTGACAAACAGGAAGACATAAAGGAGAAGGACCCAGTCCGAGCTGAACTTCTAAGGGAAATAGCGACCATACAGATACAGAATTACCAGAACAATCTCGCCTTAGGAAGGATTGAACAGACCCTGAAAGAGATAAAGTGGAAAATGGAACAAAGAAGCGAGATGCCAAGATCCAACGCAAAGACACCAACTCTAGTAATATCCTCAAATGAGGATTGATCAAGTGAACTAGAATGTTTTGATTTTTGAATTTTGAAATTGATGAAGAAAACAAGCATGTTAATTTTGACCTTTAGAGATAGCAGTAGAGACAGTCAACATAGAAACAGTGGATGGATTGTTATGAACTTATTTAAATTTTGGACTAGATTTAAAGTTGACCGGTGGTCACCTGGTTTCCTTTAGGTAGGTGACTACCCGGAGAAAATGGATGTAAAAAACTTTTGAAAATAGATAATACATAGAGATCTGCCAAGTACAAATATATATAATTATACTTTATATATAAATTATATTATAATATTAATATAAACTAACAAATCATATTAATATATTATATATTATATATATATACACACATAGTAATGTTATATTTATTTTAATTAGTCAAACTAATGAAAAGAATCCCATATTAGACGTTGTCAACACAAAAATTCGTTAATGGTGGAATTGAATGTTATGCAATGGTTATTTACCATTTGTAAGAAATTGGACAACACATTTTCATATTGGATATAACATCGGATATCTGACGATAAAATAACTACGATCGGTTATTCGATGATGGGAAAGATTATAGGAAAATGTCCAATAATCAACGAGATAGGGTGTTCCATCGAATATTCGACCGGTAAAGGATTGTCATCAAATATTCAACAATAGTCGGGATTTTATAAAAAAAAAAAAAAAAAAAAAAAAAAAAAAAAAAAAAAAAATAAAAAACATTTAACTTCCGGCACTTTTTCTGATTTTAGCCATTCCGTCGGATTCCACCGTCAAAATTTCCACCCAAATGTAGTAATGGGTGGTTGAGTTTTGGTTAGACAAATCATGAAGTGTTACGTGCCCTAATGGGAGGTCACCACATGACCCTCGGTTTTTGTGCAAAAGCTTGTTGGATCGATTGGCCAACCCCGCTGGATTCAAACCC
Source organism: Pinus taeda (assembly GCA_000404065.3). Classification (NCBI taxonomy): domain Eukaryota; kingdom Viridiplantae; phylum Streptophyta; class Pinopsida; order Pinales; family Pinaceae; genus Pinus; species Pinus taeda. The sequence goes on from APFE030370517.1 coordinate 178,266, forward strand.
ATGACCTATCAATTACCAATCGACTGTTGAACCATCCAACCAACCATGTTCCTCATTTCATATGGATGGAAAATTTATATTTAAAATAAAGTTAGTTTTTAGTTGGCGGGAGGGGTGGGGCACATGGGCCTAGCCCCTAGTTATACGGCACCACATGACCCTAGAGGATGCAAGAAATTAGCCCGGCCCCCAGTCCCATTATACCACCGGCGGAGTATGGTGGAGGGGGTGGGAAAATAAGCCCCAAACCCTGGTCCCAATGGTCTCCACAGAACCAACAATGGGAGCGTCAGGATGAGGGTTGGTGTGTGGCACCCATCCTTGGCCACACGTCTACCATATGAATGAGAAATAGGGTGAAACTTGGGCGTAGGTGCCAAGTTAACTTTCATATAAATTGCGACATTAACGGTGGAATTTTAGTTGAAAACACGCCAAATTGCCGCCTAGCAGAGTCAATAAATAGATGAATCATTTCCAATTTTTCAATTTTGTCATTTTGTAGGACAAATAACAGAGAAATGGAGAAAGATGCCTAACTTGGTCATTTTTCAGTGTTTTTAAGCCCACAAAGAGCCTAAATAGGGGTTTTTGGGTGTTCTAGACATAATGGAAGCATTATTTTTGTTATTTGAGCATTGTATGTTGATGTAATTTACATTTTTAGCATATAATATAAAGGGCCAACATTGGAAGCTAGACCCAGAGACGTAACCTAGGAGGGATGAACTCCATCATCAAATTTTTGTTTGAGTGATGTTGTTCATGGTATATTTTAATCTATTTTAGATCTGTAAACTTAACTAACAGTTATAAGTTTATTTTCTCTTTAAACTGATCCATTTCCCATAAGACATAAGCTATCTTGCAAAATTTTTCAAGAAACCTTCAAGTTTTTAATTTCATATCAATGGAGGAGGACGGGGGAGCCCATCACCCCATTGTCTCTCATCTCATTTAAGAGGGGTTGGGGAGGGGTGGAGGGGTGTTGCCAACCCACCCCATGAATTCACACCTGAAAATATATATTACGACCTTTCAATCTCATGGTAAACTATTCTCCATACGAGCTCTCTGGGTTGAGAGACCTTGGTCCTGTGTTTTTTAGCTATGTAGGTGGCATCCACTCGTCGTGGGTGGGATAATTCCTTTGTGCAAAAGGCAATGTTGGGCACATATTTTGTTTCAAATATTTAGGTATGTGTGACAAATTATGGGTTTCCAATCTAGTGTGAAAGAAAACACATCTCCATGGCCATGGCTCAGCATGCACCAAAATTCTTAGAGGTTTAGCTTCTAGGTATGTGTATCTCCAACACATGCACTGGAAATTGAGCAACAGTGAGGGGAGAAGAAAAAGCACCATAGTGGAGGAACTCTTTAGGATGTTGGCAGCAATCATGGTGACATCCATCAATTCGCTCTCATGACGACATAGGTTCATGCCCGATGTGCCGGCCAACACTTGATAAATCTTCCTATGTTCAATTCCTTCTACTTTGGAAACTTGTTTATTGGTTTAGATTTTGTTTGGTGGTGGTTGTTATGTAGTTAGCAAAGCACAACATGGGTGAGAATTGGCTTTGGTCTTTCTACCTCTCGGTAGTTGTTGGACCCTACCCAGAGTCCTTTATTTTCCTCCCCTCAATCACTCAAATTCACTATAAGATGACATTGACTTCCTCTACCTCTCGGTAATTGTTGGACCCTACCCAGAGTCCTTTATGTTCCTCCCCTCAATCACTCAAATTCACTATTAGATGACATTGACTTCCTCAACAATTCATGTTTCAGGTTGTACTTATATTTTCTTTTCTAGTTTACAATCCCCTTGGTTTTTGAGTTTTCTGGGTTATTGAGGAAACTCGTGAACTTAACCTTGACCATTAATGATCGTCAATCCTACTCAAAATCATAAATTCAAGCTAAAATATCTAATTTGGTTCTTGACCCTTGACATACTAAGGGAAGATGGAGCCAATACATGAACTATTACCCTCCAGTGGAAAATGAAGACACTCTTGGCTAGGGTCCTGAAGGAGAAACATGAAGACCACAACGATATAATATCTTTCTTGAATGAAATCCAACGTGTTCAATGTTACCAACACTCTTGTCTTTCTAGTTTGGATGCTCTAATTGCTCACATAGAAATCCATCTCCAATGTGGTTAGATGCCTCTAGCACTAGTAGGAACTAGCGCTCAGGATATGGCCCTAGTTACTTCATCTTATTATTGATGCTATGTTTAGCCTCTAAGTGTTGTTCTTTTACTTACTATATTTCAGTTTATGTCAATTGTCATGAACTTCATAGTGATAATTGTTAACATCTTGAAACATCTAAACTATTTTCCATGGTTAAAAACTTTGGTTTCCTTTGAGGTAGATTGTGATCAGACACAGCATTAATAGTGATATCTATTGTTGCATGAAGGAATTTTGAGGCAATACAATTTCAAATTTACAAAAAAAGGAAAATATTTTAAGCCTGCGAGGATAGCCCACTTCATAAAGTGTAGATTTTCATGTAGATTCACAACTCATGTAATGTACTAAAACACAAGACAAGAATCTACTCTACTCTTTAAACAGCGGAAACCAATGATCGATGAAAACAATAATCGACAAGAGGAAAATAATAAAAGACACATAACACAATTGTTTCTCTGGGGAAATCCACTACTCAAAACCATGACTATCGATTGCATTAATCAAAAATCTGAGTGATAATACAAAGTGTATTCTCACAAGAACAATTCTTGCACAAGTATGATCAACTCTCTGCCTCACAAGCCCGCACTGACCAACACTTAGCCAATTTATGATGCCTATTGAGCCCCTATTTCCTTGCACAATTCCTGAGAGGAATAACCCATATTTAATAGGTAATTCCTTCTTCCATATCTGCACAATCCAAATCTAGTTCCTCTTCTAATTGCATGTATGATCTGTATAACTCGGATCACTCTACAACTAATAGTGCATTGTCCTTGCACTCTAGTCTCAACTGGGTCTTTCTTAGAACTTACATGCATGAGTTTCTCATGAGGGAATATTTATTTAGCTGAAGTAGCACCTGAGGATGCACCAACTCACTACTAGAACTCTACTAGTTCCACAAACAATTAGAACTAGTTTAACTAACCATAACTTAGTCAAAATCAATTATCTAATTACAACTCAAATAAACTCATCCTAGACCCCTAAAATTTAGGGAGAACATATACATGACTACATATATATTTCCAACTCGAAATTCCTAAGCTAATTAAGTTAATTAAACTTAATTAACTATTTACAAGTTGTTATGAGAATAGAATTCGATTTTAATTCACAATTTAATTCAAGGACAAATTAAACTAGAATTTCTTGTTGCCATTTCTCAACACTCCCTCTCAACAAGAAAGGGATTATCAGCTACCTCAATCCTGTCTTTTTAAAACTCGAATTTACATATTGAGAATTCCTTTGTCAAAATGTCAACATCTTGCTCCTCCATGGGAATGTACTCCAATAACATAATCCACCTCAATACACAATATAGAAGATGATGATATTGGATATCAATATGCTCGCGTTGATCATGAAAAACTGGATTTTCAGAGAGTTTGATACAACTGTGATTATCGCAGTAAATCACAGTTGGATCCATCTGTTGACCAAGAAAACCAACCAGAATCTTCCTCATCTAGATGGCCTCAAATGTTTCCTGACTTGCAACCATGTAGTTTGCCTCTGTCGAAATGAGTGCAACCGATCTCTATTTCTTGTTGTACCAAGAAACTGTTGTTGACCCAATACTGAAGATCCCTCCTGATGTGATCTTCCTGTCGGATGGACTCCCTTCCCAATCTGCATCGGTGAAGCCTTGAAGCTTCACTCCCTCTGTCTATTTGTACCACAATCCATACTGAGTAGTGCCCTTGAGGTATCTCAACACATGCTTTGCCACCTTCCAATACAACTTGGTAGGCATAACCATCACTTGACTAAGTTTTTTAACTACATAGCACATATATGGTCATGTGTTCACCAAATACATGAATGAACCCACAAGCTGCCTGTAAACAGTAGCTTCCACTACTTCCCTTGAAGTAGCATCCTCCTTCCTCCAGTTACCTACTAGAGGAGTCTCCATGGGTTTGTTGCTCTCCATGCAGAACCTCCTGAGTATCTCATTGGCATACTTTCCCTGAGACACAAATAGTTCCCCATCACCCTGCTATACTTCCATGCCCAGAAAGTAATGCATGAGCCCCATGTCCTTCATCTCAACTCTCTTGTAAGATCCTCCTTGCAAGACTTGATCAGATGATCATCACTTGTCAAAATCAAATCGTCGATATATAACACAATGATCAACCATTTACCTTCCACCACATATCATATAAGTTTGTTTTTTCTTCACTCTTGGTGAAGCCCAACCCGATGAAGTAGTTATCAATCCTAGTGTCCCAAGCACAGGGTATTTTCTTCAGCCCATACAACGCTCTCTTGAGTCGGCACACATGCGAATCATGGTCAAAGGTCTCAAAACCTTCAGGTTGCTCAATATACACCTCTTCCTCAATATTACCATTAAGGAAGGTTGTCTTTACATTCGTCTAATGTATCTTCCAACCCATCTGTGTTGATAGTGCTAATATGGATCTGATTGATGAGTACCTTGCAACAGGAGAAAAGGTCTCATCATAGTCAATCCCCTCTACCTATGAAAAGCCACGGGCCACAAACCTGGCCTTATGCTTCTCCACACTACCATTTGTAGCTTTCTTTACCTTGTAAATCCATCGGGAGATCACCACTAACTTCTCCTCTGGTCTCGAGACCACATCCTAAACATTGTTACGATCTATGGAGTCATACTCCTCCACCATGGCATTAACCCAAACTGGATGGTGCACTGCTTCCTAAAAGGAAGATGGCTCTGTCTCAACACATCCTCATATAATATCCATGTATCCAGTGTACCTCTCAGGTGACCTCCTCTGCCTGCACTGAGATATGGGTGCTCCCACATTCTCCGGTGCATCATGCAATAACATGTCAGCCTCTCTAGTCCACTTTCTCCCATCTCTATAAGACTCTGCCTGAGTGGATGTCTCCACTGCCGGATCCTCTGCATGTGGCTACTCCACATCAATCTGAGGCTCCTCAACCTTAGCAGCTAAAAGCTCCTCAACCACATGTAGCTTAAGTTCCCTCTCAACGGAAACTCGCATGGCCTTCTCCTTATCGAATCTGACATCCCTGCGAACCATTGTCATCCTGTTGGTTGGAAAGTACACTCGATAGTTATGAGGTGTATCACTGTACACCACAAATATCCCCAACTCTGATGTTGACTCAAGCTTCTTTTGTGCATCTTTGGTCACATGGAAATATACTGATGACCCAAAAACCCTAAAGTGACCAACATCTGGTCTCTTACTGAAATAAGCCTCCACTAGTGTCTTCATCCCAAGAATATGATGTGGGCTATGATTATGAAAATAAATCGTTGTGTTGCATGCCTCAGCTCACAAGTGTAGTGGTAGGCCCTGATCATGCAACATATTTCGTGATTCCCCTACAATGCTTTTGTTCTTCCTCTCGACCACCCCATTCTACTATGGGTTATGGGGTGTTGTCAACTCCCATTTAATCCCTTCTGCTGCACAGAATTTATTAAACTCATTTGAGACATACTCACCACTGTTATCACTCCTCGGAGCTTTAACCTTCTTACCAAACTCTTTCTCAATCATTGCTTTAAATTCACAAAACTTTGTGAAAGTTTGATCCTTCTTCTGCATGAAAAATATCCAACATTTACGAGAAAAGTCGTCAACAAATATAACATAATACTTGTGTTTGGTCATGGATGCTGTCGAGAATGGTCCACACACATATGAATGGACTCGCTCTAGAATCGCCTCTACTCAACTATCTCTATTTTCAAAGGAATCCTTGGTGTATGTTCCCAAAGTACACCCCTTGCATGTATCAACTTGCTCTAGTGTACCTTTGGGAAGACCAATAGAGATTTGTTACACGGTTTTTAAAGCCCCATGATGCAAGTGGCCCAATCGTCTATGCCACAACTTGCCAATGTCTCGCCTTTGCACCTTCTCTGGTTTCATGCTCAAAGAAGCACAATCCTCTACCTCCAACTTATAGATATTCTTAGCTCAAATCCCTACCTTCTTTACTTGACCCGTGGATATGTGTCAAAGGAACGCCTTTCTTTTCGAGAAAATCACATCATAGCCTCTATCCTTAAGCATGGCGACCAATACTAAGTTCTTCTTCAACCCGAGCACATACATAACATCTCTCAAGGTGAGAGGAGCACCATGTTCCCTCTCAAAAGTAACCGTGCCCAATCTAGTAGAAATATACCTCCCATCGTCACCCATCTCGATATGCATCTGGAGATCCTTCTCCTCCAAGTCACTGAACAACTCCTTGTCACCAGTCATGTGGAATGAAGCTCCACTGTCAAGGCACCATACACTACCCTTCATTTATGACACCATGCATTCAATGAGATTAAAGTCCAATTGGAATTGAGAGGCCAAAGCCTCACTCATTTCTCCTCCTCAAGACTTCTTCTTGGACTTCTTGAATGGACAATTTGTGGAAAAATGGCCTAGCTCATGACAATGAAAGCACTTAACTTTCGACATGTATTTCTTCTTACCTCCATGGCAAGAATCTGATTTGGAATAGGAAACCTTCCCTTTCCCTTTCCTTTCCTTACTTACTAAGGCACATCTTTCCTCATCATCATTCTTTAATGAGGAACCATCTTCGGTGTTCCTTCTGATCTCCTCCTGCATCAAGTCCGACCACAGTTGTTCCCAATATGGCACCTTCTCCCTCCCATTGGCAAAGCCCTGATAGATATTCCAATGCTTGGGAAGGCCTAAGAGATCTAGGCTCACCATATTATCCTCGAAAAGGATTATTCAAACACTTCCAAGCTCATCATGACAGTGAGTGAACTTGGTCAAGTATTTTCAAATGGTCTCACCTTTCACCATCTTCATTTTTCGAAGTTTGTCTTTCAGTGCTAACTTCCTATGGTCAATGTTATTCTGGAATAGGTCCATAAATGTTTTCCACATAGGATACGGAGTTTCATTCCCATGGAGACTCGAGACAATTTGGTATCGAACTCCCTCAAGGATTATCTGCCTTGCCTTTGCCACACACTTCTTCCATTTGGCCAGATTATGTGCATCTGATGCTACTAGATTAGGAATGTCTTGATCAACGAATTCCTTGAGGCCATTATCCTCCAGCACAACCTCCATCCTATCCTTCTAGGCTATATAAATCGAGTTAACTTCCAAGGCATACTCTAGCCTCAAACAGTAGAAAGCCATCTGTCGATCCTGAAGTATGTATTGCAAATTCTAATTTCACCTATAACCCAAAACTCAAAACTTCGAAATCTTCTCTAGTATATTGTCTTCAGCTCTAATATAATGTATATTTTCTTGTAGATTCATAGCTCATGTAATGTACTAAAACACAAGACAAGAATCTACTCTACTCTTTAGACAGTGGAAACCAATTATTGATGAAAACAATAATCGACAAGAGGAAGATAATAAAAGACACATAACACAATTGTTTCTCTGGGGAAAGCCAATACCCAAAACCCCGGTTGTCTATTGCATTAATCAGAAATCTGAGTGATAATACAAATATTGTTCTCACAAGAACAATTCCTTCACAAGTATGATCAACTCTCTGCCTCACAAACCCACACTGACAAACACTTAGCCAATTTATGCTGCCTGTTGAGCCCCTATTTCCTTTCCCAATTCCTGAGAGGAATAGCCCATATTTAATTGGGAATTCCTTCTTCCATAACTACGCAATCCAAATCTAGGTCCTCTTCTGATTGCATGCATGATCTGTACAACTCGATTCATTCTACAATTGATAGTACAATATCCCTGCACTCTATTATCAACTAGGTCTTTCTCTAAACTGGCATGCATGATTTTCTCATGAGGGAATCTTCAGTTAGCTGGAGTAGCACCTGAGGATGCACCAGTGCACCAGCTCAGTACTAGACCTCTACTAGTTCTACAAACAGTTAGAACAAGTTTAATTGACCATAACTCAGTCAAACTGAGTTATCTAATTACAACTCAAATAAACTCATTCTAGACCCCTAAAATTTAGGGAGAACATATACATGACTACAGAAATACTTCCAACTCAAAATTCCTAAGTTAATTAACTTAATTAAACTTAATTAACTATTTACAAGTTACTATTAGAATAGAATTTAATTTTCATTCACAGTTTAATTCAAGGACAAATTAAATTGGAATTTCTTGCTGCCATTGCTCAACATAAAGTATGGTTTTTTGTTCAATCCCTATTTCTTAGTGGCATTTCAATAGCCACAACCCATTTTAATTATAATTTTATAATCAAATATTCATAAACTTTAATAGATTAAAAAAGCAAGTATTTTGCTTGTTATATGTTTTAAAGTTTTTCTAGGGATATGTTTTGGTCAAATTTGAGTTGTGAACTCTTCACAATCTGAGTTAGCTAAGATTTTTTCAAAGTGTTGAATCCAAATATGTAGTCAAAAATGCATTTTAAACAACAAAAGATGATGATTTGACCAAAATTTATTTTGTCAGATTCCTACCAAACACTCAAAAACATATATTAGTTAGAAAATGTCAATTAAAAAATATTAACCATAAATATATCAATATTCTAAATTAATAATTAAAAAAATATGACTTCAACATCAAATCAGACATTGTTTCGATTTTGGTAATTGTGTGTAGTGTAATTTACGAAAGATTTTGGTTTACAAGACACAAAGTGCAACAAGATGACCTTTCTTTTAGTAAGCAAAATGGTAAGTGCATATTAATGGTATGATAAAAGGTGATATATACGTTAATCATTGGCTTTTTAAGTGTTCAGTGTTACATAAAATGTTAAATAATAAATAATAATAATAATAATATTAACTTAATTAATTTAATTAAAAAATAATAATAATAAAAATAATAAAATTGATTTAATTTAATCTATTACATTGTAATTTTGTTTGTGTGTGAATTTAAATTGTATTGCCTCAAAATGTCTTCATACAACAAATAAAAATATCATTTTCATACTATATTGGGTCACAATTTGTCTCAAGGGAAACCAGATTTGTTGACCATGGACAAGAATTCAGATCATACAAAATGAAAACAAATAACACTGAGAAATTTATGACAACTAACATAGAGTAAATGACAAAAATAAAAAGACAACTGTCAAGTGGAAAAACATAACATCAAGAGTCAAATGAATTAATAGATGTTGGGTCTTGAGCATTTATTCCACCTGGTCCAGGGGGTTTCAATTCACATTGTAGATGGATTTCAAGGTGAGCAAGTTGAGCATTGAAAACAACAAGGCATGAACATTGGTATCATTGCATATGCTTGATTTCATTCAGAGAAGAGATTATATCATTATGATCTTCATGTTTCTCCTTCAAGACCCTGTTGTTGGGTGTGGAGCATGATTATCTTATGTATTCAAAGGTATCGCCGCATTGGACCCCAGTTCGTAATGGGGCGGAAAAACCACTCGTAAACTATACACTGCAAGGGAGGTGGAGGGGGGGTCGAGGGAGGGGGGTGCTGCGACCTTTCGGAGCGTCCCCCCCCCCCGGTGGGGGATCGGGGGCAGCGCCCCCGAAGCTAAAAATAGATGTAAAATTGCCTTGTAAAATGTTGTAATTTCATAGTCAATCTGGGTCGTTCATTAGGCAAAGATCTAACAATAGAAGTTATGTTTGATTTAGGATCTTTTGCCCTAAAAGGAAACCCCTTGCTATATATGAGGGAATTGTATTGCGTCTATGTGGATTGGTATTTTGAGTGAGGAAGAGAGAGGAGACTGAGAGCGAAGAGGGAATTACAGTGGATCTGTTGTAGGTCGTATCTCTTCAGTTTGTTGGATAATATAAAAGGAAGGACTGGTTGTTTCTCCGTGGACGTAACCCAAACTGGGTGAACCACGTATATATGTGTCTCTCTTTTTTTATGCGTTCTCTGTGTTTATATTTCTACAATATTTTATGTGTTCCATTGCTCTGTAATATATAATTTTCTAACGCATGCCTAGGAGTGTCTTCTTCCCTTGGTGTGTCTTAAGTTAGGAACCCAATTAGCTACCTCAACTTAATTCTTTGAGTAAGAGTACGCTTATCAGTCACTGGTACTCAGAGATTCAAGTTGACAGATTTCTTCATGAATTTATGGAGGAGTGGTGGAGTGAAAAATGGTTGCAACATCTTGGGTTTGGGTTTGGGCATGTGGACGTCCCTTAAGACTCTTGCCCCCAGACCCTTGACGATAGTGCATTCATTGAGGAATACTGCACTGGATGAACGATTTCCAGGAACAAATTATTTCTTAAAACAACCAAAAATCTAAGCAATTGGAAAGGAGAAGACCAAATAAAAATAAAACCCAAGGAGGCTTGAATTTCTACAGAGGTTTATGATGACTTGTAATGGGGAAAAAACAAATGAGGAAGGGCAGAAAAAATGCTCTTGGAAGGGGCCAACCACATCGGGAGCCAACAAACATTAGAGAAACTTTGAGGTCAAAAATGGGCCTCAAAACAAAAATGTACAACAAAAATAAACTTTATAAAAACCAATAGGATTCAATATGATGATGTCAACCATGGGGGATGATTCACCAATTTTGGAGTCAAAAGGTAAAAAGATTAAAAAAAAGTACTTTTTCAACTCGTGTTTTCAACTTATCTCCCTAAGATTTACTCAATTTTCAAGCGGTACTACTCATTAGATGCAGAATTTAATTTTGCATCCAAGGAGTTCTCCCACTTGAATTTCGAGTAAAATCATAGGGAGAAAGTTGAAAATACGAGTTGGAAAACTAGTTTTTTATTTTTTTACCTTCAAAACTTAATGAGGTAATATAATCTTATTTTATTATTTCCACTATTATTTTATAATATTTCTTAGGAGGCTCATTTTACACCTCAAAATTTCCCTAATGATTCAATCCATAGCTCACCTCTGTTGAGCTCGGAGGATGTCAGGCCAACACCCACCAAATAAAAGGAAAATCGGTGAAGGAATTGGTCAAACCAAAGGAATTGAACATATAGAAAATTACCCAATGTTGACTAACCCACCTGACCTACACTTGCATAGACGTGAGAGCTGGTTGATATTTGGTGCCTCTCGCTCCTGTAAATTCTATCCTCGTGGTTGGGCACCAAGGTGTTGTATCAATAGCTTGCACCAATATTTTCTCCTCACCGTTGCTCAGCATCCAGCACATGAGTTGAAGAACCTCAATCTCAGAAGCTACTCCTATAATTCAAATGCATGTCAATCCATGTCCCTGGAAAAAATTTGCCACTTGAACCAAAGAGGAATCCCACAATATATGCCACAACCTTATGCCTTCACCACTAAAATAATTCCCCTCATTGTTTGTCGCCCAAAGGAATTATTGCGGCGGAGGTAAATCCCACACATAACGAAAAACCCAGGAGCAAGATCTCTCATCCAAGATCGCTTGAGCAAAGAGTCATATGTTATAACAATGAAAGGTGGTAATAGTTATTCACATATGTGTTGCATGGGGTCGGTTAGCCATGCCACCTCCCTTCCCCCTCCATCGTCACGATTTCCAACACCCCAATAAGGGACTATATTATAATTTAATTTTTTATTAATAAAATGAGAAACATTCTTTTCAACTAAAAATTTATAATATACGTATCACATTAAAATAAATTTAAATAATAATAACTCACATTTCTAGTCATGATAATTCAAAACATATAATTAATAAGCATATAAAAACTTAATAAATTTAATTAATAAAGATACAATTAGAAACAAAATAATTATTTATAAAATGTGAAATATATATATAAAATATAAATAAAAGTTATAAATTAAAATCATTTTATCATATAAATTAAAATAGTGATGAATATTGGTATTCATTATATTTTAAAACTTTACATTTAAATCTAATTAATAAACATACAAAAAAATTCTAAGATTTATATCTTATCAAAATCTCCGTTGAGGTGGTTCTATAGATTATATAGGTCTTGGTGGATGTTACTAAAATCAATGTTTTTTTTTTCTCGGCAAATGCTAATTCTATTAATTAAAACAAAGTAAAAATACAAGGGGGCGAGGCCTCGGGAATCATCCTCCAAGAGCACTCAGAACATCATAAACTATCCCTTGAGAGGGAAAACCAGATACATAAGCAAGAGAGCAGATATAGCCACCAGGAATTAACCAAGGAAACATGAAGAGGAGGAGAAACCCGTCTGTCTAAAGCATATGACTAGAGCACGAGACCATTACATTGCTCAAAATTCCAGAAGATTTTTACATTACTAAGAAACATAGAGAAAATTAAGACCGCTTGTCTGAAGATTTACGACCCGAGCTGCGTCCAAAACCGCTTGAGCTTGATCATGTTAGTCATCCGAAAAACCAAAAAGGGAAGGGCCCAAATGGCCTCAAAATGCAACATCCTCATGATGAGTTCCTCCACCACTAGACAGGCATTATCCTTCCAAGCATCCTCATGTCCAACATCTTCATCGCCTAGGTGCCTCATCAGGGGACGCGTGTCACTATCCATCTCTTCCTGAATCCTCGAGACAGCGGTTTCCGGAGGCCGAGAGGCACTGGGAGCCTCGCTCCTTTCAAGTCTCTCCCCCTAATCTTTCTCTAGACTTTCCCCTACAGTAACCTGTTTGTTGCTTTGATTGTTGGCTTCTTTGAAAGCTTCTTGAGGAGGCTCAGACATCAGGCACACCCGAATTGGAGGCAAAGCTTCTTCTTCAGAGAAGAGAATGGTGATATTGGCAATGATTACAGGTCTATTCAAATTGCTCTGAAAAGTGAAATGAGTTGTTTGGAACCCATGATACGGAATTGGATTGTGAACAGGATCCACAGAGCTGGGAGCCAGCTGTTTTCCATGCCCTCCCCGACTTCCCCCGGAACGACTCCTCATTATGTGGCGCACCATGATGAGGAGAGTCCGCAGAGGCCGAGACCGGAGGGTGATTAAACAATCCAGGAAACCGAAAGCAGAACCTAGAGAGAGGTTACACAACGCAGAAACCAACTTCGGAACCGGACGGCAGGACTGAAAATGCAAGGAGAGCGATGTAGGAAAAGTAGCAGGGGAATTTGAAAGCTTACCAAAGTTTCCAGAGACCATACCGTTATCTAAACGCCACACTTTCCCAAGCCAAAGGTGAACAAGAAACGGAATACACAACGAAAACTCACCGTTGTTTGCAGAGAACAGCCAGCCCCAGAAACCCACTTCCGGCTTTAACTAGAGACACGAAGGCGGGGCGCTTACAATGGTAAGGAAATCCCTTAATGCCACAGAGGAAATAACCAAAGCCATACCTTGGACGGGATGAGCAGTGAATGCAGAGAGCATGCCAAATCTTTTGCTCTGCAAATGATCCCTCAAGTACCGAGTGAGCCACTTGAATGTCACACACATCAACCAAATAAGTTTCTGGAGAATGGCGCAGGTCTGCATCTTGCAGTACCAAGCGCCTCCATTCGTCCTGTGAAACATTATGACACATTGATTTCACCCGCATCCGGGTTACTAAAATCAATGTTATGCACATCACATTAAAAAAATTAAATTAAAAATTTTATAGAAAATGTCAAAAAAAGTGTCAAGTACATATATATGTAACATATATATATTATCATTGTTTTAATAAAATAATAAATAGAATATTTTATATAAGAGAGATATGAAATTTTATATAAATATAATAATATTATTAAAAATTAGTATTGGTTTGTCTTAACTTTGGATCAGCGAAGTGCTAAAATCTTGAGGTGTAGACCTTTTTTTAAGTTATCTCTCTAGGTGTCTACCTTTTTTAAGTTTTGCACTTAGAAAGAGTTTTACATCTTGAAATATTTGATCCCTCTCAACCCTTAGTAGATTTAAAGTTAAGATGGATCTTTGTTGATATATTTATCAATGATCTATCATTTCACATTTTACATCAATATAATGGCACCATCATGTCCTGAAGGGTATTGGGAAAAGTCTGGCTAAATTCAAAAAAATGGACTTAAACATAACAACAAAAGGTATCTTTACCTTTTCTAGAATATGTGTAGAGATAGACCTTAGCAAAGGTCTACCTGATCATCTTCATTTAAAACGTGAAACTTTTCAGTGGACTCAGGTTTTATATTATGAGAATACGACATTTAGATGTCAAACTTGTTTCCAAATAGAACACTTGCAGAACACCTGCCCGCAAGCAAAAAAGACACCAAAAATAAAAAGAGGCGGTCCTCTAAGCCAAAGGGTTGTCGATTTTCGGACACTTCTCAAGATGGAGAAGAAGATCCCATGGAAAATACCCAAAATATAGATGCTCAAGCACAACTAGTAGCCAAAAAAATTAAGTTGGGAATCAATGAAAAATCATGACCCATAACCAAAAGGGTACTGAATCAGCAGAGATCATAGCATCATAGAAATATAAAGTAGAAACACGCATCGAAAAGGAATCAGACCATATAAAGAGATCCCGTGTATCTGAGAGCTTGGATTCGGACAAAGAAGTACCCCTTAAGGCATATGGAAATGAACGGGTAATAATAAAAGCTACTCTCAAGCAAGGACTTAGGAAAAAAGTTTAGAAAAAGAAATGCAAAAAGGGAAAGCTAAGCGACTATTATCACACTTAGCCTTGACAAAATTATGTAATTTTTTACATATTTTTTCTTCTTATTGTACATCGACCGAAACGCCGACGTGAATGAATGCTTACCAAAATCTGCAAAGTAATTTTGTTCCTTGTTTCAGGTTGAACAAAATTACGATTTTCCTTTGGAAATAGATATATATATATAATTTAGGAAACAATTAAGAAAATAAAATAATAATTCTTTTTTAATTAATAATTTATTTATTTATTTAAATATAAGAATTTATATTAGTTACTTATATTAATTTTTTTAATATAATTTTTTCCAAATCATTTTACCTTTATTATAATACAATATTTTTTATTTTAATCATTTATTTTTTATTATAAATATGAGAGATACCATCCATTTTTAATACATGAAATGTGGCTTTTATGACAACCACCCAAAAAAATCACTTCACATATAAGTCTAAATCCTCCTCTTTATTACAATATTTCACCAACTATCATTGTCAGACCCCTTGAGTTAAGGCACATCGAAGCCTTCGGACGTAGAGCAACAACATGGTTCGTCGTAATGGCTCATCCAACTTACAACTACTTACACCTAGACTATGTCTCTAGCACTTACATTTTTGTCACGAGTTAGATATATTATGTTCACAGAATTAACATGCAATGTTCACTT
The DNA here is from genome assembly GCA_000404065.3 of Pinus taeda. Lineage (NCBI taxonomy): Eukaryota > Viridiplantae > Streptophyta > Pinopsida > Pinales > Pinaceae > Pinus > Pinus taeda. The sequence continues at coordinate 193,704 of APFE030370517.1, forward strand.
CAGTGAAAAAATCATTCACATGTATAATATGCTACAATAATACATCAATGTACAATGTGCAGTAGATTATACAAGTACAAAAGCAGATAAAATTCAACAATTTTACAATGTTACAACATCCACAAATTTTATCCAAAAAATCACAACTCGTTTGAAACCTAACATGCCCGGAACACCCTCACTTGAGCTTGTTCCATTTTACTTGTTCCATACACAATAGTTGGCTTATCCATTTTACTTGTTTGTCTCGACTTAACCTAAGTTGTCTTCCCAACCTAAGTTGTCTTCCTGTCATAACATAGTAATTGTTATAACTTCTAATATCAAGAAAATGTAAGGATATAGAAATAAAAATGGGGAAACAAAAACAACACCTCTCTTAATACCCTGCCTTTGAATTCCATTTAAATTACTTTCTCAACCAGATTTTCATTTGCTATCTCCGAGTTCTAATTTGTAATTATAATGTCAAATTTCTAAACATGAAAGATATAATGTTGATATTATCATTCATATGAAACTTCATGGGTATATGAGATTAAATTCTAATATATTCTTTAATTATAATATTAAATTTGTAACTCAAATCAAATATTTAAACAAGAAAGATATGACATTTACTATTCTAATTCATTTAAAACTTTAATGGAACTCAACAGGCCTAAAAATACTAAGTTGGTGATCTCATCTACTAAAGTCTAATAGATACTAAGTTGGTGATCTCATCTACTAAAAAGTCTAATAGCAATATCAAGGATATGGATTAATATTTTGTTTCGCAATTAGTCTTAAATATTCCAATATTTTTTTGTAATGCACTCTAAAAGATATTAAGTTGGTGATCTCATCGACTAAAAAGTCTAATAGCAATGTCAAGGATATGGATGAATATTTTGTTTCACAGTTAGTCTTAAAGATCCCAATGTTTTTATTTGTAATGCACTTCTCGTATTTCTATTTTGATATTAGTCTCAAGTATCTAATTGTATATGTTTTCTAATTCACTTTTCTTATTTTAGTTTTGAAAGATAATATCAAGATAAACTTAAATAATCCGGGTGAGGGTGAGGGTAGGAGAATATATTGGAATAAATTTATCAAAACTTAGGTCGAAGTAAGTGGAAATTTATGAGGGTGAAGGGAAGATATATATGCAAATTATTTAAAACATAATATGAAAGTGGGATTCAGTGGATATATTGGGGAAAACTTGTGAAAGTGGGGTTGAGGGATCATATTGGAAAATTTTGAAAGGGGTAGATATTGAAAAAAAAAATTGAAGAAAACTTAATGAATTTAGGGAAAATGTATTAAGTTCTCCCTAATATCTTATATTCACCTTCGTATCTAAAATAACATGTTAAAAAGTGAAATTTTTAACTAATTGCAATAGATTGAATTTGGTTATATACATTTAAATTAAGTTGGAGTTGAGAGCATGTGAATTTAAAGATAAAAGTTAAAATGAGATAAAATAGTTAAAATGTAAAAGTGAAAATGAAGTGAAATAATTTAAATACAAAAGTGATGTTAAAATAAAAATTAAAAATAAAAATCAATCAAAGTGCTGGACAAAGAGCCAACAGTAGGGGTGAGGGGTTTCCACCCCGCTGCATCTCCTGGCATCTAAGAGTGGGGTGGTGTGGCCATCCCGATGCCCCCCCCCCCCCCCCCAGTGCAACCACACATGCCAACTTACCCTCCATTATACAACATTACGATGATAGAATCTACCCCCATTGGGCATTAATTATTACCATGCCATTGATCTATGTCCTTTTGTGCTGCAAGCATAGTCTTCCCACAGCAAGTGGGACAATTCCATTATCATGTTGGCCTCTTAGGTATCTCAGTCATCCAAGGTCTTGGACCCACAAGAACAAATGTTGTCTACAACGGAAACACTACAGGAAGTGACTCTCAGAGCATGGATGAGGCAAAGGAAAGATTACGACAAGGCATTCAAGCAATTCAGGAACAAGCAAGGAGTTGTCTAGAAAATAGCCAATTCATGTGGATTTCCATTGATTGGGCTTACTTAAACTTAGATATCCAAACTAAAGTGGCCAGTTAGGTACCTAACCTTGGCCACACCAGGGGAAGGCAAAGTCATTATTTCAATTCAATTACCATCCATTAGCAAATGAAGGCACTCTTGGGTCATGTGTTAAAAGAGAAATATGAGAACTACAATGAGATCAATGCATGGCTCAAAAATTCAGTGAGTCCAATGCGACAAATGCTCCTACATTCACTTAGAACATATTGAAGGACATCTCCAATGTGGTCTTAAACCCCCAGCAAGTCTCAGTGCATAGGACTCAGCCCCAGTGACGTATTCCTATAGATGGTGATAGTGCTTAATTCTTGGTTGAAATTAATGTAAATTTCATTTTAATAGTTAGATGTATAACCAGGATATTTGGTAGTTGCTATCTTATTATTACCAACCACTATGTTGTCTTTAGTCTCAAACGATGTTTACTGAGAAGATAGATATCGTATTATTTAGATTTAGAATGTTTTGATTTTGGGTCTTATGATAGTGGCACTTACCACTTTTGGTTTGGTTTTCCTTGCGACAAACCATGACAGTGAGAGGGAAAGATACATATTTTTGTAATGCAATGTTTATGATTTAATATAAGTTATTAACCAACTAAAAACAATAAAAAAAAATAAAATGAAAATGATATGAAATGATTTCATTATTTTTTTATTTTTTTTTTAGAAGTGAATATCTATTATCTTCAAAAACTAGTATTGACATAAAAAAAATTATCATTGACTAATTAGTCTCTCACTGGGGAGACCTGACCACAACCGGAAAAAGAACTCTCCAAAAAGATGACAAAGATAAATAGAAACAAAAGGATACAACATAAACTAGAAATTTACTAGAGACTTGTCCTAGATACAAAACCAAGAGACACTAATATCAAAAGCCACATAGAACAAATACATCAGAAAACTATTCAAAGGGGTCAAAATCAGAGATAGTGATCTATAAAGGCTCCTTTCAAGCCACCTTGAGGAGTTTCCATCACTTGAGAAATGCCCAAATGTTGCTCAACCCTATCAATCTTGTAATATGTCCTTTGGATGTTTCTATCTATCCATTAACGTACACCCCAAAAGAAATTTAATCTTCCAGTACAAGTATATAGTTTTCATGTATTGATTGAATCGACCCCTGGTATGCCTAGTATCAGAAATCTAATCAGCATATTCAACTAGGACCTTTATATCAGAAATGGGGGTTTCATGCATGGGAGTTGGGACCTCTTCTTGGGAAATTTCCTCTTAGACAAGACTTGGTGTCAACTCCCATAAATGACTAGAAAATTTCTCCAATTGGTGGTGTATACGTTATTTCCCCCATTCAGGTTCGATCTTGATAATATGCATCCCCTATCCTGACTTGTTCCCTTTGATATGGAATTGGACCATGCAACTTTTGATTCACCAAAATGAGACGAAACAATGATTGACAATAGTTTTCTTGAATAAATCCACAAAGTACCTACAACACACAAAAAAAACCCCAAATTGCGAACTTGTGTTGGACATAAAATAACCCATAGCATCTAACCACCAAACCCCCCCCCCCCCGGTAGTAAGCACAATAAAATTCTCCATGAGGTATTTCCTTCAATCCATTGGCTTCGACCTCAGTACAGTGATAACAACCACAATTCAAACTCTCTAACGATGCGTCACAAAGATCGTAGAACAGAAATCCAAATAAATAACACGAAGGAGATGAGAGAACCATTTAAAAGGACTACATCCAAATCCAAAGGGGCCCTTGAAATAAATAGTGTAGGTAGAAAGTCACCCAACAGCCCCCTCTTTTCTCCAATCGATAATCCCTAGTGCAACGTCCCTCCCACTATTGTTATACTGTTGTCATGTTGAAACCAGAAACATGATAACACTTATAATATGACACATAGACAAGATGGCATGGGGAAGAGATAACATAAATAAAGCACCTCAACCCCTTAGATTTTAAATAATTCCAACACCAAGACTTACAATCATAATTCACCATTACTAGCCCAAACAATTCGAGGAGAACCAAATTCCCCCCAACATAAAACAAAAGAGAAATGAGAACAAAAGAGGAGATACAACCATGCAAACCCAAAATGAAATCCACAATGGCAAGGCATAATACATGAATCACACATCCTATCATCATGCTACTCCATATCAATCCCACAATTTGTCCTTACACTTTGAAATTACTGACATGATTGCAAAAGGGAGAGGGAAAGATACTAAGGATGAAGACCAAATAAAAAATAAAATTACCCTATTATTGGTTCTTCTCCTGGAAATTTGATCAAAAAAACACTCCCATATTATCTAAGTCTAGGTTGAAAAGTTCCCAACAAAACCACAGCAACTAAAGCAGAATGCCACACCCTGGCATAGGTCAAGGCAGCGGAAAGAAAATTGGCAGTACCTTATAGACCTTCTCTAAGCTTCACCCATGAAATTCCAAACTAACCACTGACATCAGTGCGATATCCTTCCTCACGGACTTTTGATATCCAATAAACAGACCACCCACATTCTCCTACCAAATATTTAACAAGGTAATTTCCATTATTTCACTTTTTTCCTTGCAAAAACACATCGGCAATATGTTCCATCCAAAACCTCCCTTCCCTTCCCTGACATCATAAACATTAAATCATGCACAAAATCCATTGAAGGCATGTAGCCCTTACATTAATATTCATTAGGTATGGGTTCCACATCCCCCAATGCATTTTCTAAGTGGAGTGGGGCCTCATCTTGGGTAATTTCCTCCTGGACAGGACTTGGCGTCAACTCCCAGAAATGCCTAGAAAATTTCTCCAATCGGTTGTGCATATAGGATTTCCACCTTTAATCTCAATCCTAATAATACGCAACCCCTCTCCTGACTTGTGCCCTTTGATATGGTATTGGACCATGAAATTGTTGATTCATAAAAACCAGATGAAATAATGATTGACAACAATTTTCCCAACTAAAGCCACAAAGTACCTACAACACCAAAAAACCACCAAACCTAGGACCTGTGTTGGAAAAAAAATCACCTAGAGCATCAAACCACCAGAACCCCACTATAGTAACCATAGTATAAAACTTCATGAGGTATTTCATTCATCTAGATAGCTTCCACCTTAGTGTAGTGATGAAAACCACAATCGATACGCTTCAAGGATGCTTCAAAGAGTTATTAGGAAAAACATATATCTAAATAAAGAATGCCATGGGGATGGGGGAGCCATTTAAAGGAATACATCCAACTCCAAAGGGGCCCTTGAAAGAGTCAGTGTAGGTTGCAAGTCACCCATCAATCCCCTCTTTTCTCAAATAGACAATCCCTAGTGTGGCATCCCTCCCACTATTATTATAATGTTGAAAAATGTTGAAACTGGAAACGATATAACACCTATAATATAGCACGTAGACAAGATAACTTATGGAAGAGACAACATAAATGAAACACCTAACCCCCTTAGATTTCCAAGAATTCCAACATCAAGACTCACAATCATAATTCACCAAGGCTGACCCAACCAACTCTAGGAGAATCAAATTCCCCCTGACATAAAACAAAAGAGAAATGTTAATAGAGGAGGAGATACAACCTTTCAAGCCCAAAAATAAATCCACAATGACAGGGCACAAGATACGCAACCCACATCCCCTCATCATGCTCCTCTAGAGCAAGTCCATGATCTGACCTTGCACTTTGCAATTATTGAAAATCTTGTGAAAGGGAGATGGAAAGATTGTGATATCCTCAATCTTGATTTTCTCCATTAGAGGCGATTTTTGGAAGAGGCAATTTGGAATTGGGACTTAGGAGGAAAAGGGAAATTGTAGATCTAGTGGAACGCAGGGCCCACAAGAGAGAGAAATTATACCCAACAAGGGAACTCGCACACATGGAGGATAGAGAAAAGAGGAAGCGGTGTGAATTAGGAGAGAGAAAGAGTGGGGGCCACCAAGGGAGAAAAGGATGCCATCAATTATAAATAACAAGAAGAGGCCTTCATTTAAATCTTTTGATAATTTAACTTTTCAACACAATTTTTCTTGAGTTTCTTAGCCAAGTCAACTGGTGTTGTTCAATACGAGGGATTCCCAAGTGGGAATTCCACCTTACCTTTGGTGAACTCTAAGTGTCACCCTAAGAGAGTAGTAAGAAGTCTATATCGGGACTTCTAAAGGAGCTACATTGCAAATCATTTCCAACTGGTGCATATTTTCCTTGGGCTCAAAAGTTGTTTGAAGCACCCCAATTGAGATCAGTTATAGATTGCTAGAGTTCTGGAGGAGTTGCAGGAGTTTTTCCCACACATTGCTAGAGATTTTGCAGAACATTTTTTGGATTGTGAGGCAGGGATTTTGAGGATCCATTTCTCTCACTCTAAACATCGTGTAGGGGTTTTTTGGCTTAGGCTACATAAGGGAAGAAGGGAGAAAATTTTGTGAAGAGATAAGGGTTGGAGATAGGAGGTATTTCTCAATGGAGAATTAGTCGAAGTTGGGAGGAATTTCTCATGGTATATTTGGGGCATAATTCAGTAACATCAAAAATTGTGGGGCATTTTCTAGCCAGATTGGGCAATTTTCACTTGTTGGGGGTCACCGGGGGTCAGCGGATTCAGCCCAAATCATTTTTGGGTTTTTTTGGGTTTGGTGAGAGGAGGCTAGGATTTTGTAGAATTTTCTAAGCACTTCTGAGGGCATAATTCCTAGTTCCATCTAGCTACCAACATTAGAAATTGTTGGAGGAGGGTGCAATTCACTCTGGGACCATTTCCACCACTTGGGTTCGTGAGATATTTATGGGTCTTGTCGAGTATCTAGTAAGGAGGCCACCATCAGAGTTTTAGTTCATTCTGGGCACTCTTCAGAGCAGTCCTCCAGTTTCCTTCCAGCAATAGTGAGCAGTTCTTCCTAGGCATGCAGAGTTCTTCCTTGGGGATCCTTCTAGCATTCGAGCATTGTAGTCACCCATGGGATCTTTCCATAGCTTAAAGTAGCAATCCCAGGTTCCTCTGAACTCATTTATTGTACTCATATCTATCAAAATTAATATAACGACTCAAATTTTTTTCTCATATTTCTATGTTCAAATGTGTATGGTTGTGCATTTCTGAATTTTGTAGTTCTATCTAGTTCATTGATTTTGTTATCTATGATATTTTTCCATTTGGAATATTACAGTGGTATCAGAGCATGATCTTTTCCAATTGTGGGGTTTCTAGCAATATCATGGAATATTTGGGCATGTATGCATAGTGACGGGTTAAACCATAGACAACCCATGGCTCAAGGGAGATTCAGTATGCATGGATTTTTGGGTGGAATACATTGGAACAATGAGAGGTTGGCCTATCTAAGGAGGGTGACTGAACAGATCCATCCTCATATTTACAACAAAGGCACTAGAGGTGTGTAGGTCATGAAGGTGTTGCCATCTACACCATGTGGGGAAATTCGATAGAATCAAGGCACTAAATCTCATCAAAATGAGAATATAGGACATGGATAGTTAGAGGGTAAGACCAGGGGTGCTTTCACTGGTGGAGACCTATATTTATATATCATGAGCCTAAGGAGGAAGTTTAGCATGAGGTTAAGGGTAAGTAGGGTTGTGAGGAGCACATAGATATACCCAAAGTGACATGGGAGTCACCCTTGTTGGGGATTCCTTTGATATATCTGGTGACACCTTGGGGGTAAGAGTAGAGCATACACCCATAGATCCATCCATTAACGGGGTTCCAGGAGACACAGAGGTGCCATTTTCGTGGAGGTATTCATTGATGAGGTCTCTGAGGTTGTGTCCAAGATTTTAGGTGGTAGTAGAGCACAACAGATTGGTGAGGTGCCTGGTGACATATCCAACATTGATGAGGTTCCAAGAGACATTGAGTATCCACCATTAATGAGTTGTCGGCAAATACAGTGGTATTAGATGATGGTCGCCCACAACAATTTTATTAGTTTCAGGTTGACCTTCTAGCATTGAAAAGGAAGGCCACGACAGTGAGAGAGGCCATTTTGTAGTAGAACGAGGAGTTGGAGGGCGTGAGAGTGGTTTGTGTCGAGTCAACGACCAAACTAACTCACTTGCGGAATGGTTGGATTCCCTAATGGTACAACTAGATTGTACATTAGAGAATCAAAGAAGATTTCTTCAAACATATATAGATTGGGCTTGTAGCACTAGTAGGTTGCCTCTGCACATTGGTGAGAGGGAGGTCATGTCCCCTAGACATATTTTATGTGATGACAAGATCAGTGAGATGAGACGACACAAGATGCATAGGGGGAATCATTCATGGGATGGGGGGATAGATTCACGTATAAGATTTTGTCCTCTCGATCCTTCTCTTGGGGTTGGATCACGAGAGATTCTGATTCTGTACCTGGTGGAGTGGGATAAGCATATGGATTTGATCATAGATCAGAGTGAGGGTTAGCAAGCACATTCAAGCATTAGGGATATTGGAGAGCCAAGTTTCCATTAGGATCTAGGTGGGACTACCTACCATTTACCAAATACATATATTTACTATGACTTCAATGGCATAGTTGACCCAATGGTCTAGCAAACACATTCGCTAGGGTTGTTTCAATTAGCATTAGTGGCCAGTCAGCTTGTGAGGGGACACCATGGGCCATCTGGGTATGTTAGTTGTGCATGGGGGAATAGGATGATCTACACACTTTGGCAGGAGATGGTCAGAGGTGGTGGAATTGGAAGACCACCAGACAATGTCTTATATGGGGCTGGGGATTATCCAAAGTTATGTGGTGCACAATGGACATGGAGTAGAAGAGCAGTGGTGGCATCACTAATGGTACATATGGAGATTCACCTCTCAAGTCCCTCAAGGAGGATTTAGAGGGATAATTCATGCATAATAAGGTATGGTGATGTGACATTGGAGTTGGTGATGCTGGTAGGGTCCAAACCGATGCATATTGTCTTAGCTTTAGGCCGTGGCATTGAGTGGGGTGTAGGAGCGTATAGCCTTGAGTAGTGGTTTGTAGGAGGGATGGAGATGCATGGTGGTGTGTTGTAGTGTGTTGGATTGTGTTATGGAGTAAGAGAAGTGACTCACATCGCATTGAGTATGCATGGGGAGTTTCAAGTACAATGACCCAGATAGGATATGAGATGGTACAATATGGTACAGCAGTAGCAGGAGGTATCCATTACTGAACAGGGATAGGGCACAGTGTGCAGTGTCATCCCGATAAGTACAAGGATACTAGGTGATATGAAATGGCATATGGTGTCACACACCTAGGACGATGAGGACGCAGATGAAAAACACTTGATGGTATCCATGGGGACTCACGTACATATTCCTCTTCTACAAGACTTGCAGGCACAAATGATTTGTTCATTTTCCTTTGACACTCTGGGAAGGAGTAGTAGGGGGAAGGGAGCTCACCTGAGATATTTGGATGGGACTCAGTGCGCTAGGGGAGAGACTCCTCAACAGTGGTCTTAGATCAAGGAAAAGGGTGATAAGTACAAGTTTGGGGAGTGCATGGCTTGATGCAGAGGTAGCATATGTTCCACCCTCGATTCACACTTAAGGCGATGCATGACATATTTTGGGCGAGGCACTTCTAGGTGTCATGGGAAGATATACAGCAAGAGGTTGACCTTTCTTACGGGCCAATGTTTAGTCTCTAGGAAGTATCAAGGCATGTTTTCTAGAGATAATATAACAGATCCCATGGTGTGGCATGGCAAGCACAGGGAAGTTTCGCATGTGTCAAATTGATTCAGGTTCTATGGAGTCTATATATTTATTACATGTAGTGAGAATATATGTCGTTCATGTGGATTTCAATAGTCGTCGGGACTACACTGCAACAGATCGAGTTATGGGCTCTAGGGATTTAGTGGGTAGGCAGGCCATTCTGTTTCGTGAGGAGCAAGACCATAGCCGAGGGTGATCTAGATCACTTTGGGATTGACACATGGGGGATCACTGAGGCCTCCATTTTTTGGTGAGGCAGGGGTGTCAAATTGCAACTTAGGATTGGGATTAGCAATGAATGGGTAGATAGTCACATCATAGAGGTACTTGGGCAGGTGATGGGCCTCGGTATTGTAGCAAGAATGCTACAACTCCCAAGGCTACCGACTTTTAATTATCAACCCAGGTTCGTACAAACTTAAGAGGTATTGAAACAATATGTGCAACATACAATGTGTCCTTCCTTTGCTGTCATGATGTAATGGAGTGCATGTACTGAAACCAAATCCTAAACTAATTGCAGAAAATGAAACACTTGAAATGGAAACCTTAACCTATTGCAAGAAATAAAGTACAAGGAAAGAAACCTATTGTAATTGCATAAAGATCATGAACTAAATGTAAAAGAGACCCAAATTCACCCTATTTATCATATGTGATTATTTAAACTAACTGAGCATGGAATCTAATCTAGAGAGTGCTAACTGTTGTGTGCATGAATAAATATAAAATAGCTTTTTCCTTCTTATCTTTTTGCTTGAAAAATGTAAATGCTAATCTTGTTTGGTTTTTTGGCAGGGGAGACAGGTGTGTATGAAAAGGAGTAAAATGGTTCATATGGCTTGGAGGGAAAGTAGGGCCCTAATCCTGGATGATTTTTCTCAATTCAAACTCAAAATAGGACACTACAAGTTTTCTTATAAGATGTCTACACAATGTTACAGATTTACTACACGAAATTATAATTCATCGAATGACCAAGAAAATCAAATCCAAATTGGATGGATAAAATTTTGTTATTGACTAGGATGTCTTAAGTCTCCATTCCAAGTGGAATCATTCAAAAAGACCTCTGTTAACCCATGCTAAAAAATAGCACAAAATTACTAGTCGACAATCTAGAAATTCGAGAACTAGCGAGCTAGTAAATCTATAAAATTCCTAACCTAATAAAGTGCAAATGCAAAGGGGTAATTTTTTTATGAACTAGAATGTTTTTGTGATCTAATGCAACTGGAACCAACTCGATTGAAGCTCATTAGCATGCTCAAAAAATTAGCAGAAATTTATTGTTCTTTGCCACAAAGGAGTTCCAAAAATCTAGATTTGGGAATAAGAATGCTAATCCAAGTAGCTAAATGATTACTATGACCTTCCAAATATTCTCCAAGGATTAAATGATGATTTTTGTCCTAAAAAAGAAATTACATCAACCATTTAACCCAATCCTACAACAAGAAATCATTAATACTAAATGCGGAAATTGAAAGAAATAAAAACAAGAGATGCATGTGAATAAGAAGTGAAAAGAAGGAAAGAAAATGATACAAAAGGACTCTGAGGCTCCTGGGGTGGCCAAGCCCAAGGAAACTCAGAATCCTATGGAGTAGAACAAGATTTAGAAGCTGAACGTGACACCAATCTTCATTATTTTCATTAATACAATTACATCCCTGCAGGAAAATACAATGGGGCTGCAAAAATATGAGTTCTCTCCACAAGAAGACTAATCAAGATCTATATATAGAGGAAAATTCGACTTGGTACTTATACAAAATGATTAGGAATCATTCCCCATGAAATTAGGAATCTTTCCCCACCAAAATCCCTTGATTAGTGGATCTCGTTCCCAATACTAGGAATTTGCATTAAATGGCAGGGAACAATCTGTGCCATAATTCCATAACATCTTGTTGATTTATTATTTAATACTGATCCTCCTATAGTAGGGAGCAAGTTCCTAAATTATCTCCTCCTCTAAATCTTCATAATCTGCCCAATATTCTCATAATATTCCACAAAAATAAATAATATTAGGCACAAATATGCAATATTCATAAACCTTCCTAATGAATATATTAAAGTTAAAAATACATTATCTAATGCAAAAATAGAGGCTTAATGTACTGAAGGATGGTTATAGGCCTTAATTTTGTTTAATTTAGAGCATACGCCTTAATTTATGTCTAATTTAGAGGCCCATCAGCAGGATGAGCTTGGTCTCCCTCAATATTTCGCCACCATGTTTTAGAGGAGGATAATATAGTGTACCCATGGGTAGCCTACTAGAGCCATAGTGGCGCAATGATAGCATGGTGGCACCCTTCTGAGACTAGAAATGGACCCAAGCATCACAGTACTAGAAAGCTTAGTGACCTTTAGGGATGAGTTGGCTACTAAAGGGGGAGATCATTTAGATATTTCAATGGGATTTTGTGACTCATTGATAGCATGGGGGACTTCATTATAATGGCAGGTTGCTCAGCAAGAGGATATTAGGGGAAGACCATGTGGGAGAGACTTCATCGCCATAGGGATTGGGTTGTATGTTCAGGTGTTTACTCTTAGAATGTAAGAGGTGGACTATTTGGTAGGGAAACTTCATGGGGAGTTGGACAAAGTCCTACATTATCATGATGATCTACTTATTAATAGTAGGTAGAGGGCTTATGGTACTTATACCTGGTTGGACAGTGAGCGGAGCAAGGAGTGCTTCATAGTGATAAAGATGGCTTGTGATCCAGGTATAGAGAGATTCCTTCATGACTAGGCAGTGTGGAGATCGGGGATGACTTAGTGGCACAAAAGGGACCCTAGTATTACTGGTGGTGATAGTGGTGATCAACAGTCAGAGGGGGTGCTTTCATTTTCACGTCTTCCTTCGGCCTTGATCCTTGAGCCTTCAACCTTTTTTTTTTTTTTTTTTGATTCCTTCCTTATTTTCGTTGAAAAACGAGATCGACTTCATGAGGTGGTATGTACTTTTTTCAGGCATTGCTTGAGGACAAGCAATTTTTAGCTGGGAGGGCTATAATATCCCCAATTTTGATTTTCCGCATTAGAGACGATTTTTAGAAGAGGTGGAAATTCCGACATAGGGACTTAGGAGGAAAAATGGAAATTTGTAACTCTACTAGAACGTGAGGTCCACAAGAGAGAGAAATTTGGCCCAAGAAGGGAACTGTCACTCTTAGAGGAGAGAGAAAAGAGGAGGGGTGTGAATTAGGATACAAAAAGAGTAAGGGATACCAAGGGAGAAAAGGGGGTTGGCAATTATAAATAAGGAGAGGAGGCCTTCATTTTCATCTTTTGACGATTTAACTTCTGGACACAAGTTTTCTTGAGCTGCTTGGTTAAGTCAATCGGTGTTGTTTAGTACGAGGGATTCCCAAGCGGGAATTCCACCTCTACCTTCGTTGAACTCTGAGTTTCACCCTAGGAGAGTAGAGAGAATTATATTTCATGACTTCTAAAGGAGATACATTGTAGATTATTTCCAGCTGATGCATCTTCTCCTTGGGCAGAGAAGTTGTATGAATCACCCCAATTGAGTTCAGTTATAGATTGCTAGAGTTTCGAAGGATTTGTAGGAGTTTTTCCCATACATTTCTGGAGATTTTGTAGCAAATTTGTTGGGATGTGAGACAGGGATTTTGAGGAGTAATTTCTCTCACTTTGAACATTGCGTAAGTGTTTTTTGGTTTAGCTTGCGCAAGGGAAGAAGGGAGAAAAATTTGTGGATAGATAAGGGTTGGAGATAGTAGGTATTTCTCAATGGAGAATTAGTTAGACCTGGGAGAAATTTCTCGTGGTATATTTGGGGCATAATTCAATAACATAAAAAATCGTGGGACGTTTTCTCGGCAGATTGGGCAATTTGCACTTGTTGGGGATCACCAAGGTTCAATGGATTCAACCCAAACCCTTTATGGGTTTTTGTGGGTTTGGTGAGAGGAGGCTAGGAATAATTTTGCAAAATTTTGTGAGCACTTTTGAGGGTAGAATTCTTAGTTCCATCCAGCAGTATAAATTGTAGGAGGAGGGCACAAGTCACCTTAGAACCATTTCCACCACTTGGGTTCATGAGATATTTTTGGGTCTTTTCGGGTATCTAGTGAGGAGGCTGCCATTAGAGTTACAATTCATTAGAGTTACAAGTATGTGACTAGTGACTATTTAATCCGGATTCAATACTCACTACAATAAAGAAGATATGCAATGAATCAACTTGTAAAACTTCATAGAGGACATACTAATAAGACAATCACATCATCCTATTCAGCCTACAATTATAGTGCACCTTTAACTGAAAGATTGTAATGTTGTGATTTTTTAATCAATCAACTTAATTCAAAACATGGAACTACAAGTTATTTATCTTTAGTTACACTACAATTAGCACAGTCATATAAATTCAATGGTTTTTTTATAGGAATCAATCCATAATAAGCATCAAAAGACTTACTTCATGATACAGATCAAGTTGCTAAAAAAAAAAAATCATAAAAGTTAACTAAATTATATCATGGAGATTCTTAATTTGTAAATAGACTTTGTTACAATACTATGGTCATCACTACCACATGCCTAAAAAACAATAACTCATTTCATATAACACTTGTTCATGTGACTTTTTTTCATTAATGAATTTAAATTAAAAAAGCAAATATTACATAACTAATTTAAAAATAAATGTAAGTATTTCATTTATATATATTACTAATAATATTTTATAAATAGTAAATCACTATAAAATAATAAATCACTATCACAATTAAATTAAGATTATAAAAACTCTATTCCAAAATATAGAAACTTATCCACATAATAAAACAAATTCAAAATCATTACCCAATACAATATATTAAAAAAAGAACAAGACAAAGCCTAATGTCCTCATTAAGAATCCTGGAATGGAAAAGACCATCTTCTCATATTATGATGGGAATTAAACAGTAACATAAATGAGTGAAGTTGATCCGTATGACAAGGCCTGCTTTGTCAATGTTGGCCTCGTTTTGGTGATTATATTTATGGAGGATTTGGTAGAACAATATTTTTTTTTGGAAAATTATGGTTTTTTTTGTAAGAGCGAATAATAATAATTTGTTATTAATTTGTTTGTATATCATGATTGAAATAATCTGCAATCTGCGTTTTGGTTAAACACTCTACTTACTATTTGGACAAATAAACTATTTTTGAGAGCAAGAAAGCAAGAATGTAAAAAAAAAACTAATAAAATTGGACCATTATGAAAAATTATTGAAGAGGAATGGAAGATATTTAGTTAAGGATTAAATGCTTTAAACTAAGATCATGAGGTTAGATTTGGTAAAAAGGAAGAGAGAAAAGAGAATTAGGTTATCAAAATTATTAATATTAATATTATTTATTATTAACTAGTTAATAATAAATTAGGATTAAAAAAAATTCAAAATTAATTAATTAAATAATCATTATTAATATTGTTAATTAGTTTACATGGATGTGGGTGATCTCTTGGTACAGGGACATAACCCTCCATGCGTGCTTAGCACGAAGCCGCCTGAACGGCACCTGGATGGCCACCTGCGAGCTTTTAATAGCCCCTTTACCAATGCGGGAGAATCACTGTTGTTTGATGGGAGTTCGGGCAGAGGTCTCTTCCGGCATTCATTCTGTTCTGCAGCCTGCAGGAGCATTAACGCCCCATCGCAGTTCGAACATGATGCCCAACTGCAATATAATGGCCCCTCCTCAGCCAAATCTCCGACATTCCTTGCAGCATTCTTTCGGTCAGCTTGATCTCGGGTTTTTTCTGCCAGAGGCCGAGCCTACTGTGTTTGTCTCTCCCTCATCCCCCATTGTCATCCCGCGAAGTGTTCGCAGCAGGAATTTAGGCTCAGCAATGCCTCGAAGCCGAGGAGTGCCGCGCAAGGGAAGCTCCTCAGCTCCCAGAGGACGCGCTCGTCCGTCTCCCTCTCCGCTCATAATCCCCATTTCATCTGCCTCCCCGTCTTCACCTCCCCCCAACCCTGCCAGGCCTGTTCCTAATTCATCATTCCAGAATTCTCGTTTTACTTTTCGTAGCCGTCTCAACCAGCCCATTATCACCTTCACCACCACTATAATGGTCTCGGAAGAGTCGGAATTGCCTGTTGATCCCATTAGCTCCTCCTCCACTCCTTCTCCTGAGGAAAGCCTATCTCAAGGAGCTGGGGACAACCCGAATTTCACAGCAATGCATATGCAGGAAGATTCACCTATTGATGCAGGGGTTAACCGCAACCGCACTCCGACAGCTGAAGAAGACGAAGTCATTGCTTGTGGCCCTGTTCAACATGACTTCGGCATTCTTCACCTGATCAACCAGTCCGAGGGTGGCGCTGTTGGCGACGACGAGGCTTCTTGGGTTGCAGCTCCGGAAATTCAAGCAGCAAAGGGCTCTGACCCTCAGACTTCGGGCGAGTAATCTCCTCTTCTGGCTGGGTCGTTGCCATAGTTCTCGCTTTTTGGTTCTTCTCTCTTTTCGCATGCTGGTTTCTTTCTCTTCACCTATTCTGCTTACTGTATTGTTGGGGTCCTCCTCAGCCCATATAAGTTTTTTTGGAATTACTCTCACTGTAATTACCTACCTTAGTGGTTGGACGAAGAAATCTTGAGGTCGGTCTCCTCTGCTTGGCGTTTCTACCCAGCAAGGAGTTTTTTTGTAATAGCTCATCTTTTTATGCTGACCTGAGAAAACTCCACTCACACAGGTTCAGCTGTTCCTCTTTGTTTAAAGGTTTTTTTGCTGAGGGCTGGGAAATTTTCCCTCTGAGGCTAAGACCTCACTGTAAATATTTTTCTCTCTTATTTTAATAGAATTAGCACTTATTCATAAAAAATAAATAAATAAATAAATAAAATAAAATAAATAAATAAATAATATAATATATATATATATATATTATATTATGTATGTATGTATGTTATGTTTGTATGTATGTATTATGTATATGTATGTATATGTTATTAGTTTAATTTATTAATTGAAATGTGCAATTAAATTTTATAATGAAAATTTTAATATTAAAATATTATGGTTAATATTAATGTTTATATTGTTCGTTTAATATTATTATTTAAATACACAGTTGAATTAACAGATAAATGGCTTTTTTTAATTTGGTACCACAATTATGAGAAAGATTGTGGTTTTTTGTTGTTTAAAATGCACTTTTGAATGCATACATGAATTCAACAACCTTAAAACCTCTTAGACATTCTCACTTTGCATATTAAAAAACTTAAACGCATGATTCTTACAAATTTCTACCAGATTTTGTGAAATTTTGACTTGAAAAAGTGCCCAAATAAAAGTCATTTAGTCTCTTAGTTAGACTATGTGTTATTTAAATAATAATACTATATTCATATATATTTTGTTATTAGTAATATTATTATTATGGTTAAAGGATTTTAGCTTCAATGACTTAGTGAAGTGAACAAATTTGTGTCTCGTGTATTGTTAATGATAACAAACATATATATATATATATATAATATATTATATTATATATAATATATATATATATATATATATATAGATAATTAAATATTAATAATAAGAGTATAATATGTGTTTTTTTATTAAAAAAAAATAGTTAATTAATGGTCCATAAGCACTAAAATTAATTAGTTTAGAGATTTATGAATAATTAGTTAAGTTAAAAAGAATTAATTAATTAATTAATTATAGTAATATTAGTAATTAGTTTAATCTTGTTAATTGAAATGTTTACTTAATTATTAAGTGACATGGTATTATTGTTTATATTAGTGTTATAATTGTTAGTTTAATAATATTAATATTTAAATATAGTGTAGTCTAACTTATATAAGAAATGGTTATTTTCTTAGTAATATTAAGTTGCTTGATCTGCAGAGTGCCGCATGGGTTTTTTAGGATGTTGAATCTATTTTATGCTTTCAAAAATACATTTTAAACAAGAAGAAATCACAATCTTGCTCCAAATTGTATTCTCAACCATAATTTTTTCCATTGGATTTTGAAATCCACTAGAAACTCCAAAAAGTCGCACATTAAGATAACTCCATTTCAATATTCATATTTGCATATGGAAGAAACATTGTAATGTTTTGAACTGTTATGTAAACATTTTGACTCGGTCAAATTACATAAAAAAAAATAAAATTAATTAATTAATTAATTAATAATTAAAATAAATTTTAGGTAAAAATAAAGAAATAAATAGCATTTGTTACAATTCCATGGATTACTACCATGGGCCATTATCATGGATTATCAATACCATGTCTCCAAACAACTATGATTCATTTGACTCCCTATGTAACATTCTAAAAGCATGAAGAAGTCAAAATACTACACATATTTTATTTTTGTTTGATTTGGTCACACACCTAAGAAATGTACACTAGTACCATAGATTAATATCATGAGTCAATACCATGTGCCCAAAGATATATATATAACCTTGATCCATCTTAAATATATAACTACCAAGCGTCTAGAGGGATCAAATCTCTTAAAGTGCAAACCTCTTTTAGAGTGAAAAGAGAGTTGATCCCTCTCCACACTTAGCACATCCATATTTAAGATGGATATAGGCTGGTGATAATAATACTATTAAATTGTTTTATTATTTTATAATTTTAATATTAATTAAGTGTTATTGGAAATATTATTATTATTAATGTTATTTTATCACACTACGGATCTTGAGTGCACCCGCACCCACCTCCTGCAAACCCTATCTCGTTCATGTTGCTTTGCCTCCTCCCATGGACCCTCCAAAGCCTCCTCTATTAGGTGCCCAACCCACCTCCTCCCCCACTGATCTTGCAATCATTGCTTTCTACTTTCTTAGGAACTCTCTTAGCCCTCCATGCCCTCATCTGGTTGTTTCGAAATTTGTTAAAAGGTTGGATTCCATCCATGTCATTTCCCTCCTTCCAATGGTTCCTCAAAAAGCAGCCTTGTATTTCGTTGATCGAGATCTTGTTGGAAAATTCATTGTTTTATGGACCTCTCCAAGGGAGATTACCAGATGGGTAGAAATTAGTTGGAAGTTGAATATTGATGGAAGAATAGGCATTCACTTATGTGGAAAAGGATATTTCACTCATTTTTAAATCTAACGAAGATAGAGATCTCCTTTTCAGAAGTGGCCCATACTTAATGGAAATGAGAGGACTCTATCCAAATCGGTGGAATCCTAACTTCGACCTAGAATCGGGCATGCCAAACACTGTCCCAATTTGGGTAATACCCTCGCATTTGTCACTACACTACTGAGGAGATGATGTTGTAAGAACAATAGGCAATAGAATCAGCAAGTTTATTGACAAATATGAACCCAAACATTAAATGCAAGTGTGCACTTGGATATGTGTTGAAATGGATCTTGGAAAAGGCTTACCTAAAGCAATTAAGTTGATAGTGGAAAATTGTTCCCATATCCAACAACTATATTACAAGCAACTTCCATTCAAATGCAAGGTATGTCATGAATATAGCCATTTTACAAATCGATTCCCAAAAGTTCAAGTTGAAAACGAACAAGATCCAAAAGAAGATCAATGGAAAATAGTAAAGAAAAAGCTCAACAATTCCCGCAAAGGTATCTCCTCAAAGCAAGATTAAGGCCCCTCTACTTCAAAAAATCTTATTGTTAACATCCCTCCTTCCTCAAGTCGTTTTTCTCACACCTCAAAGTCAACTTCATAAACAAATAACAGCCTCTCGGCTTTGGAAAACCTAAACCAAGTCTAATTGAGCAGCTTGAAAGTGTCGAATTAACCCAGAACCCCAGTATTAACTCAATATCTATAATGGTAGCTCAAGTAACACTAGTCTTCTACTCCTTCAACAGTGATCCTTCAAGAAATCCCATCTCAAACCCCAATATTTGAAGGGATCTTTCAATATCCCCAAGGGCCCTCTCTTTTTTATCCCCTCTCGGCTCAATGATAATGTCAAAGTTATTTTTGAGAGTTAAAATGGTTTGGAATTGTTTCTTGGTAAGGTTGGGTTTGGTTAGACAAGATCTATAAAGAATCCTAACTTCTTAGCAGATTTCCTCTGCTTAGTGTGACGGTATAAGTGAGGTTATGGATTTGATGGTGCAAATAATGTCTTCATGGGGAATGCATTGGGGAACAATGGAAAAATTAAACCCTTTATTTAGGAGGTTTAGGGTTGAGGGTTCAAGGTTAGAAGAAGAAAGGTTAATGACAATAGGAAGCGGGGAGACATAGCAGTTTAGAGAGGAAGGACAATGGTAGGAAGGATTAGATTGGTCATATATGGAGAGATAGGGAAAATTTGAGTGAGGGAAGGAGTGATGTAAATCAAGAGGGGAGATACTAAGGTTTTGAGGTGGGGGAAAAGTAAAGGGAAGGTTAGGGATCAGTTTAGAGGTGGTAGCGAGAGACATAAGGGAACTATCGAGCGTGAGAAGGTGAAGAATGTTGGTTAAGAGAAAGGTGGTTATAAGGGTTCAAAACATCATGTTGGGACCAGTTTGAATGGTGGCGAGTTCAAAACAAGGATGACATGAGTGCAAAAATAGTTGCAAGCTAGAATGCATGTAAGGATGTATAGATGGATGGATATGAGAGAGAAAGTGGTGCTCGGGGTTCATAACTTCAAGTTGAGGGAGGAATAAGTGGGTTGGAGATTGCAAAGGTTTAGTTGGAAGAGTACCATGCACATCTGACTGCAGTGAGGTGTCGGGTTCAAGTTGTGGTGAAGGTTGGATGGTCTTAATGGGAGTTTGATTTGAGTAAAATATTAGTGAAGAAATAAGTTAGAGGGAATAGAGGAATGTGCAAGTATTACTAGAGGAGAGGAGATGAGAGAGGATTCAAGGTAAAGAGTGCAAGGGGGAGGGATGGGGTGATTGGGCGAGTTAGGGAGAGGAGAGCCATTGAGGGGGCTAGAGAAGATAGGGATGATTAGGGTTGATGATTGAGTTGAGTGGAATATGATTTCCATGAGCTAGAATAATTCAAGTGGGAGGATGGGGGTTTGGAGCCAAAGTGGAGGAGAGTGGAAACAAGTACTGGTGACCGAAACAAGAACAGTACCTTGGAGGGGAGTTAGGAGTATGTGGAGTCAAAGTGTAAGAGTTAGGAGGAACTAGGGAAAAGGGGGAATAAACAGAGAAAAAAGTAGGGTTGAATAGGTTAGATGGGTTGGAGTTAAAGGTAAAGGATCTAGAACGTGGAGGTTGAAGGTGGCCTTATGAATAAGCTAAATTTAAAAAAAAATGTCTTGAGCTAGCATATTGTAATATATTAGCTATTGAAATAAATGACCAACCTTCAAGAATAATCCACAAGTCAAGTGAAATAAGTGAAGAAGGTTCAATATGGAGTCGAAAGACTTAATATATAATTGGGCTAGATTTGACCTGATAAAGTGAATTTCTGCACAGAGAAGGGTGTTACTAGTCTTAGCGAAACATGATTTTGATCGAGTCTACGATGGTGGAGATAAAACCAAGTAAATTGAGGTAGAACGGAGGAATCACAACATCACTTTAAGAACATAAGGTCCATAACCCTTTTCAACATTTTGGTTTGCAGCTTCTCCAAAGTCCTAGTCTCTTTGAGATAGAACTCACCATAAAGGCTATAAATTTGAGTGTGCAAATTTTCACAAATAGAATTCAAGTTGTGTAGATATTTTATAGAAATTGTAACTTCTCAAGATTTCGAACTGAAAACAAGAGACACAATTCTACTCTACTACTCTACGGAATAGAAATCACAATTTAGAACATGCAACAAGAAAAACCACAAGTACACAGTGATTTCTAGGGGAAACCAACTGGGAAAAACCCTCAAGAATATTTGCATTAATCAGTTGAATAGAAAAATTATTACAATTGCTTGCTTCAACTTTGAGCATAACTTGCAAACGAATAATTGTTCTCTCTGTTGAATGAGAGCCTGTAGCCAACACTTAGCCAATTTTCTGCTCCTCCAACCTTTTATTTCCTTGAGAAAATCTGAGCAAATTCGAGCTCCTAAACAATACGAAAGTAGCTATTTCCTTGTGCAATTCCCAAGGAATTGATCTCCTGACTAAATGCAACAATTGTACACTCAACTAGTATACCACTCATGTTACATTGGCCTTGTCTCCTCCATTTTAGCTTGAGCAATTCAAATTCCATGCATGCATGAGCTATTTTGGGTTGATTGATCAGTGATCTAACATATCTTTGAGTTAGACTCTTGTCCAACTGCACAACTGGCCTTCAATTGGCTCTATCAATAGTTAGAGGCCAGTTAATTGAATACAACTAGAAATAATTGAATTAGATTGCTAAAATTTAGCAATCAACACATGCATGACTAAACTCCAAGCCCCTAAGTCAAATTTATAGAGCTAACTAAGTGACAAAATCCATGTCACACTAGTTAACTACCTCCAAGTTATCCTATTGATGTGGAAATTCGATTTACTCAATTTGACTAAGGCTAAATTCAAATTGAGTCTTTATTGCTACATTTTCTAACATGTTGTCAATATATTTTTTTCTTCTAAAGAAATTGTGTATCATGATTGAAATAGATTGAAAACATGAATTCTAACTATGAATAGAGGTACACTAAAATTCACAGCCTCTATGGTGAAATCTGTCTCAAAGAGACTAAGAATTTCAAGAAGTTGCAAGCCAGAATGTCAAAAAGAGTTGCAAACCTCATGTTCCTAAAGCAATGTTGTGATTCCTATGTTGTACCTCAATTTACTTAATTCCATTTTCATTTTCATCGACCTAATCAAAATCATATTATATTGAAGACCAACAATGCCCTTCTCCATGCAAAAATTCAATTTATCATGTCAAATCTAGCTCGTTTATCTCTCAAAGTCTTTCAATTCCATCTTAAACTTTCTTAAATAATTTCATTTGACCCATGGAGTATTCTTAAATATTGGTCATTTCTCTCAGTAGCTAATATATTCCAATTTTCTAGCTCAAGAAATGTTTTTAAAAAAATAGCTCATTCACAAGGCCACTCTCTACCTACACACTCTAGATCCTTTACCTTTAACTCCAACCCTTCTAAGTTATTCAACCCTTTTTCTATCTCTTTTTATTCTCCCACCCAGTTTGAGGTTTGCCCCTTTCCCTTATTTGCTTCTAACTCTTACACTACTCCTCATAGTCCTAACACCCCTCCAAGGTATTGTTCTCGTTTCAACCACTTGAACATATTTCTGCTCTCCTCCTCCACTCAAGCTCCAAACCTCCATCCCTGCTCTACCCACTTGAATTCATCTAACTCGTGCCAATCATCTTCCAGTTAACTCAATCATCAAACCCCAAGCATCCCCTATCTTCTCCAACCCCGTCAATGCCTCTCCTCTCTCTAACTCGCCCAATCACCGCATCCCTCCCCCTACAGTGTTTACCCTAAATCCTCTATCGTCTCCTCTCCTCCAGTCATGTCTGGGAACTCTTCTACTCCATATAACTTCTCTCTTTATGAAGATCGTTACCCAAATCAAACTCCCCTTAAGCCCATCCAATCTCCCCCATAGCATGACCCTAACACCTCCTCATTACGATTGGATGTGTGCGGTTCTCCTTCAACCAAACCTTCACAACATCTAACCCACTCAGTGCTCACTCATCTTGAAGTTATGAATCCTAAGCACCACCTCCTCTCTCCAAACCATTTATATATGCATATCCTTACATCCATTCCAACTTGTGACTCTTTGTTCACTCATGTCTTCCTCCTTCTGAGCTCAACACCCTTTCGAACATCCCCTAATGTGATTTTTTGAACTCAATAACCGCCTCTCCCCTAACCAACATTCTCCTTCTTCTTACTTGCTAACATTTTTCAATCTCATCACCAAACCCATATGCTCGATAGCCCCCTTATGCCTCCCCTGACCACCTCTAAAACGATTTCCCTCCCCCCTCTCTATCTCCCCCCTCAACCCCTCGAAACCTTAGTCTTTCCCATCCTTGTGATTTAATTGTCACAAAATTGTTGTTCTTAGAACCTATCTCTAAATGGTTAGTTGCTTAAAATGTTTATAGGAGCATTGTATTTCTCTTTAGTCAAAACCACCTATATCATTATGAGTGAGTCTTCTATTTTGATCAATTTGTTACAATTTTAAATCTTCAAGATTTGATCAACCAAGTTGCAAAAACTTCAAGATTTGATCGTAACCAAGTTGCAAAAACTTCAAGATTTGATAAATTTGTTATGATTTTAAATCTTATGTTATTTTTAGTTGTGCACTGTCTTTATTTTTCTATTATTTACATAAATGTAAACTCATAGTTTTACACTGTGTGGGCTTTAAATTAATTTATAATTTGACTTTATGTTTTATTTATTGATTTCATTTCCAATTATTGTTATTTAAAAATAAGTGTTATAAAAATGCAAAAACACATAGGGAACAACATTATTTATTTTCTTTTATGCTCAAGTTAAAGATGGCATTTTGCTCCATAATTTCTTTTGTTCATTTTTAAGTTTCAATTCCTCAAAATACATGAAGTCTATAAAAATGTACAATTTGGTTTTAAAAAAACATTGCAAGAAGGGAATGTATTGAAACATTATATTTTGTTTACCTTTCTTTCCACTTACTCCCATGTAAGTACTCTTAATAGAGAACACACAAGGGAATTTGATAACCTCTTTGGTCTTAAATCTAGGTATCAATACCACTTATCCTTTCACTTAACACATAAGAGTGATTAATAGTTAATGTTCAAGTCACACAGTTTTGAGCATCAACAAGGTTTAACACTAATTGCAATAAATTGTTTTGTGCTTAAGATAATTTTCCCCCAACTTGGAAGAGTAATAATAGAGCCTAAGTGGTTGACTAATTGTCACCAATGTTGAGAATTTCACTATTTGCTAAGGGGTGCCTAATTTGAATCCCTTCAATTAGGTTCATTAGTCAACACCAACATGTTTACTTGAGATATCATTCACAAATGTGGGAAAGCATCCTTTATGTTTCCTAGTGTTAATTTTTCTAGTCTCTATCTTGTACATTTCTCTATATTTCACCTCCCATATCTATTTTCTCCTTTAAAATGTCTTATAGCTTTGCAATGAGTAACCATTAAGGGTTTGTCATCAAGATGTATTGCTTAACTCTTTCAGCCAACTTTCACCTCAATCCAAATGTTAAAATGTGATTTTCAATCAACATTTTATGGCTCAAACAATGTCAATGTTGTAGCTCATGTGGTACTTTTGAAAGTTGCTCATTTACTTCCAAGCCTTTTCCACAATGAACAATTGCATATATATCATAATCATCTGCATTTGTAGTGCCATCAAATGTTGGTAGCTTTGAAATGCATGTTAAATGCTTAGGTCTACCTATCATTCATTTCTTATCTTCATCCAATTTATCTTTATACTTTCTCCAATGGTGTATTTTTCCTAAATTATGGTCACCTAAATTTCTCATGTTCTTGGTTCTCTATTAGGGATTTTCTTATGGCCTCTAGTAGCACTTCCATTGTTTTGGTATTACTTTTTTTCCATTTTACTTTACTATTCTTACTTGAGGATTTATAGATCCAACAATTAGTTCTGGTGTGATTATAGTGAGGTGTTTCTTTTGTATTCAATATTTATCTCTCTGTTCCACTCATATAACAACTATACAACAATAGAGGATAACATGTGCAATAAAACTTCACACATTTGTAACAACTATACAACAATAGAGGATAACATGTGCAATAAAACTTCACACATTTGTATATCAAATCACTGCATTCATTGTATGATTATATGATTCTCTTCTATGCAAACTTTTGTGAGTTCAATGTGAACACCCTCCAAGTGATGGCACACTCATAAAACAACCATACAACAATAGCGGATAGCATGTGCAATAAAAATTCACACATTTATGTATCAAATCATTGCTTTCACTGTATGATTATATGATTCTCTGCTATGCAAACTTTGTGAGTTCAACGTGAATACCCTCCAAGTGATGGCCCACTCATATAACAACCATACAACAATAGAGGATAACATGTGCAATAAAATTCACACATTTGTGTATCAAATCACTGCTTTCATTGTATGATTATATGATGCTCTTCTATGCAACCTTTTGTGAGTTCAATGTGAACACCCTCCCAGTGACAGCCCTTAAATGACACTGAAATCTTTTACTTTTAGCACACAAATACAACCTCATTCAGGTATGTGAGCTTAAATCTATAATTAAATAGCCTAAAGCCTAGTTAAATAACCAATCAGTTAAATTCCATTTAATTTCAATTGTATTTAATTTAAGTTCAATACAAAATGGATGAGATAATCAACATATCAATATTAATCAACAAAACAATGATAAAATCTCACATAGTCTAAATTACAGATTAATAACAACAATCAAAACACCAATATAAGAAAATATAATTTCATGTAATATCCTAATCAATAAAAAAATATTGATATAGATATAGCATTGTTAAAATATCACATTAGATTTCAATGTGGAAAAATGTGATCAGTGATGTAATTTGTACCTATTCTTGGATCTATTCCTTTTCATTTCCCTGAACGGTGAATATGTTGCGCAGCAGATACCAGCAGTAATCATCTTCCCCGAGAATAACATTTTCCCCCTAGATTTATCGAGGGGAAGAGGGACAAGCTTGCAGATAAAATAGAATAGCAAGGTAATTTTCCTCCCTAAGATTTATCGAGGGAAGGGGGACAGACTAGCAGATTTTAATAGCTATTCTATTTTCGTATGAAGAAATGACGAAATCCAAATAATTATCTCATTGGTGTGAACTTGCTAAATCATAAACAACGTAATACAATCTCAAAAATCCCTACGCCCTTAATACTTTATTATAAACTAAAATATTTATTTATTAAAATAATAATAAATTTAAACACTTAAAAAATAGTATATATTATATTTTCCATAATAGGTTAAAAAAATATTAATTAAATAAAAATAAATTATCATATTGAATTTAATATATCATCCATCTGCTCAGGATGAAAGAAACTTAGACAACCATATTATATCAGATATTAAACATACCACTAACTAGTTTGATGGTGGGTCTTATAAGAATTTGGATAACTATAATATTATAGAATATAAATGGATTTACAGAAAGATACTAGAGTATTATATTAAGATGGAAAACATATAACATATTATATTATTAGAATATATCTATTTAAAAATAGTATAATAATAGTATCGCAAATTAGAAGTGAAGTTAAGTGGAAACATGCCAACCCCACAAAAATGCAGTTACTGAAAACTGACCCACAAATATTCATTTTACCAAAATATGATCCGAAGATGGAGAAATCTCAAGCAAATACTTTGCCCAATCCGCAGGAGGCATAGAGATGATGTTGAACGTTGTGGGGAAGTGGCAAATGGACCCAAGCAAGCGCTGAATATAGTTTTAAAATAATTTAAAAACTAGTTTTAAATTTTACTTTATATAGTTAAAACAAAATTCCTATGAACTCAAACTACCTATCTTTTTGCTGCATTAATTTAGTCAAGCCACGAATAAAAATAGCCTTGGCTAGCACGCCACTTATTTCCTTGAAGTAAGCCCTATAATAAAGAGCTGAAAATGAAATATAAAAGTGAAACGAAGTGTAACATTGACAGTTCATATCCCCACACATGGTGGGAAGGGATTCTAAATTAGATTGGTCAATGATCCTCTACCCAGACCAACCTCAACATGTCATCATTAAAATTAAATTTATAACAAGCAGGAAGTCATCCTAACGTACTTACTTTTTCGAACCAGCATCAAAAGTTTACCACAAGTTACAAGAATTATATGGGGCCACAACAAGGCAAACACCAAAAGTGAAGTATGTTACAGTATTGCAGGGCCACATTGGTCAATAATAAACATCAAAAGTGGCCTAAGTTACAGAAATGCAGGGCCACAGCTGTCAATTATTGCTCCTTTTTCACACCATTTGACAATAATAAGCTGAGAGATACTCTCCATTATTGAAACTTTAGTAGCCTTCCATTTATTTATATGTAAGCTAATAAACAAGGCAGTGAAACTACATTTACAGTAAATTCATGGATTATGATGGTTTATGGCTTAATAACAACCAATTTGTAAAGGAAAAATATGATACACAGCTTAGAAAGAGGCTGGTAATCCACTCTGATTCTTTTGAGGCACTTAATGCAAAAACAAAACAAAGAAAACCAGGTTGGACTGAAGTTTTACTGAAACATAGGCACAGCCTACAATACAAACTTTTAAATTCTTGAAAATGGAGTATCAAATATAAGCATGTGTTCTGCAGATTGGATTGCAGGGCATTATCCAAACTAGAAAAAATCAAAATCAAAGGAATTCGCATCAGAATCTACTAATTTTTTTTTCTCACCACGAGCACTCGGAGGACTGACTTTGTTCGTTAAGAAGCTCAGATCAACAGGTTTTGGAATTTGAGGAGGTGTGGTGCTGCGAATAAGAGCCCAGTTTGCGCTGTCAAAAAATGGATGTTGTTTGATTTCAGTGGCTCCCCTTTTAAAGCCTATCCTATGTTGCGGGTCTTTCACAAGCAAACCTCTGATCAAGTCGCGAGCAGCAAAACTTACAGTCGGAGAATCTGGAAACTTCAATGGCTGCCCAACAACGTTCTCTAACGTTTCTCGATTGCTTGCCCCCTTGAACGGTGTCGTCCCGTAAAGCAGCTCGTATAAAAAGATCCCAAATGTCCACCAGTCAACAGCACTCCCATGGCCCTGCCCTTTGATTATTTCAGGAGCCAAGTACTCGTGAGTGCCCACAAACGACATGGATCGAGCACTGGTCGGCTCCGCAATTAGTTCTGGAAGAAGGGTTGCCTGATTTACAAACTCACTCTTTGGCTTTCGTGTTTTCTTGGATCTCTGAGGTAAAAAGCGAGGTCTGAAACAAGAAGGCTGCAGACACACTGGTGTCACGCATGAAGGCTCTATGCAAGAGGGTTGAACGCAGTACACAGGGGCTCTTCGTGAAAGATCAATACATGCCGACTTTACAAGGGTGGGGCTGACAACACACCTTAATGATAAATCAAAGTCTAATAGCATAATGTGCCCATCCCCTCTGACTAAAACATTTTCAGGCTTCAGATCCCTATAGACTATTCCCAGCATGTGCAAATACTCCAGGGCAAGTAGGATTTCTGCTGCATAAAACCTGCAATAAAGGAAAACAAACGAATTCAAACTTACATTTAATTAGATAAGCTTACGATTTACTGCAGGAAAGTCAGGAAATCCCACCCACAGACATTTGAGAGTGCAACTGACAATTAGGCACCAGGACCAGAACAATAAACAAAAACAAATCTAGACGTGATCTATGTAGACCCCAGAATTACCAAAAAGTTAAAGGTACTCTCCATATGCATAAAGGCTGACAACCTCACTTACCGTGAAGCAGCTTCAGAAAAGCGTTTCCCAGGCTGTCGCTGCCGAAAGGTATGTAGATCCCCTCCACTGCAAAACTCCATGACCAGGCAGGAGAACTTATCTGTCTCGAAATGAGAATACAATGTCGGTAAGAATGGATGATCTAAACAAGAGAGAATCTCTCTCTCGGTCTGCGCTCTTAGAGACTTATTCCTGTTTTCCAGTGACCCTTTATCCATTACTTTCATTGCAAAAAAACAGTTGGTTCCCCTCAACTCTGCTAAGTAAACACTCCCAATATCCCCACTTCCCAAGCGCTTCAGAAGCCTGAAATGACTTAAACCCAAAAAGCCATCTCTGACTTTTATGGCCTGAATGGCGTCCCATCTTGGATCATTGCCTTTGTGTGGTTTGTTTATTGCACTGCTCAAACTACTGCAGTTACTCTCATTGCTGTCACTGACACTGCTTCTGTAGCTGGCCACACTCAGGCTACTCTTCCCACTTTCAACACACTCAAGCCTTTCGTTCTTGACATTGTCAACGGTTTTGCATTCAGGAATCTTTGCATCTGCACCCATGCCATCACTTACCTTCCCACTAAAACTGCTCTTGACACTACTAGAACCAGTGATGGTGCTGCTCAGACTGCTCTTGAAACTTACATCAATGCTACTGCATGTACTGAGAGTCCCACTCATTGGAACACATGAATCAGTGCTCTTCTCTCTAGCTGACTCTGTCGACACCATGCTCTGATTGCAATCGTCTGCTCTCTGCATGTCTGGGCTGGCCATCTGGATATAGAATTACAAACTACAAGAACATGCCTGATTCTTAGTCTTGCAAGTGCACCCAATCCAAGTGAAATCCAACTGCCTATACCCTTTCTAGCAAGCCGGCATTACAGTACAGGTCACTTATTTATCTGGAATAGACTTATCAAGCTACCTGCACAAGGATACAAGGACTTTTATAAAAGTTGTAATCACCTGAAAACAAATTATTCCAATTGGCCAATATCAAGCAGTCATCAAGAATCTAAACAACACCATACAAGCATATCTACCAAATCCTAATTTGGATGCGATGCTTATTGCATAAGCTCGAATAAGAAACATTCATATTAGCAGGCTAAATCAATTTAAATTCGGTAAATTTTGAAGATATGTTTGGGGGTTTTCACTATCCTTTAAATGAAATCTGTTCACCTAATTTTAAGCTTTTATTTGTATGTGTCTGAACACTCTGCTATGGATCTCACTCTGTTTAAGATCTCTGTATATATCCCACTTCATCATACTCCAACGAAAACAAAATCAAGGACGGAAATGCATATATGCACAATTTTATAGCATTGTACGCAAAAATAAAGTTCCATTTACAGAGCACCGGGTCAAAAGCTAAAATCATTTAAAATAAATGCGAAGATCAAATACTAAAAACAGCAATTGAAGACGAATCATAGATAAACAATAAAAAAACAAAAAAACAAAATAAAAAAAAAAAAAAAAAAAAAAAAAAAAAAAAAAAAAAGATGCAAATTGTTTTACTAAAGACAATTTCATGATAAAATTAGCAAAAACTAAAAAGGTCGGAAATATAAAAATCTTTACTCTCAATGGCATACCAAAAATTGGGGACTTTTGAAACAGAAAACCTTGATGTTATGCCAAAAAAAAACAGGCAATACAGCTACAAAAAGCCGGTATGCAATTTATGAAGTTTAAGCAGGAAAGGTACATGATGATAACCATTGGTAGGGGATAAGCTACAGTAGCATGGGCACAAGATCATGCCCACCCAAACTGAATCCAGATGAGGCAAATAAAAACAACCTTGACAGATAAAAGAAAACAAAATCTAAGAACGTCCAAATTGTAAGATCCATACAACCTTGAAACAGAAAGCCAGGCAGTTATCTAATAAAGTGAGGTCTGCGTAGTCCATTGTTCAAACGCAAAGAAATATTTGGGAAAGTTACCCTGCCTAGTTCACAAAAAGCGCAAAGTTGCTGCAAGTAGCAACAAAACCCCGGTTTTGCTAGATAAGCAAAAAGCGCTCGTACATAAAGAAAATTTCAGCTTTAACCTCGGACAGCTACCTTAATGCATGAATTGCTAGCAAAACGCCGTAAAACATCCGTCCGGCAAGTGTACTTGTAGAGATTGAACTAATTCAGTTCTTCATGCAGTTGTCACGCCTTCAAAAAGTTCCAAAATCCTATACATTTTGGCAAAGAAGCGGCTGTTGAAAATGAGAAAGTTCAACAGCAAGAGTAACATACTTGAGCAGAAACTCCACCGTTGCGTATGAAGTCCAATTACGAAACCGGAAATTTCACAAATAAAGCACAAAAACGTGCTGCCGCAGCTTACTGAAATTGCAAGAACAGCAAATGGAAAATACTTACAAAATAGATGAAGATGCAAACATAGCGAAGACAACATACATACAAAATGGATGAAATTGGAAAAGCAGCAGGAAAAACGGCTAAGATTTCACATATAAAACACATAGATAAGAAAGGAACATGAAAGAAGCTCAAATTTTACAGGCATTATACGAGAAGCAAAAGGCAACAGCAAAAAAGGCTTTAACTTCTAAATGAATACATCAAAATGTGCAAACAACGGCAAAATAGCTGGGACACTCTGCGTGATCTGCGAAACAAGAAAACAGGAAGGAAAATAGGTCAAATTTTACCGGTCAAGAAACGTAAAAATGCTCCAGAAGCAAGCCGGAATCCGCAACAAGCTACCGCTAAACAAAAATGCAAGAGGCGATGATCAGGCGATCCAAGCCTAAATTTTCGATCTGGTACATTTTCTCGGCGCTGTAAGCTCTTCCAGTAGCGGATCCACCGCAGCTTTTAGGTCAAGAAAACGCCATTGAAGCTCCGTTATACGACCTCCGCCAAAACTGTCCTCGGTATGCCCAATGAGCAAAGAAAAAAAAACCAAATCTATACAGTGTACCTTGATCAGACCGCGTATTCTACTCGCTGGAATTCAGAAAGGTTTGGAATCCGTGGAGAGCGAAGGGAACATGGTAATAGTGAGGGGACTTCGCTGGCTCGGTTCCGTATTTATTAGCTGAAACGAAAACAAAGTTGGAGTCCGTGTAGACGGTGGTTAGTTGGCCCTTCACAGATTTAACCACGGGCAGAAACCGGTCAGTTATTTGGGCGTTTCATAGGTGGACTTTTAGTTTTGCCAGCTGTGCAAAATCCAGCCCACGTAAGCGTCCTTTGCGTCAGATCGGGGCCGGGTTTTGTGGTGGGACCCGCTCGTGCCTGCCATGTCCATGGACGCTGGCTGAGACAACAAGTAATCTGCGGGCTCGTGACGGGGACGTCGAATATCCGTGGCTCGATCGGACGGCCGGGGGATTGTCCGGGAATCCCCTTGACCGTTAGATTTGCCGTTAGTTGATAAAGCCAAGCCTTTCTATCCTTCGGCCAATTGAGAGGAAAATTCCCTTCTTCCTTCTTAATAAATTCAATTTAATGTGGTTTATTAATAATTTTGTTTTATTAATTTTTTATCATATTTTTGTAGGTTTGGAAGTTTATATTTTAAAATTAAAGGGGTATTTGGTAGGAGTTGAAGTTTATTTTTTTAATAAAAGTGTATTTGTGTGGTGTGGATTTTAATAATAATGGGGAGTGAATCTGTTTTAATGGGTAATAGTTATTAATTAACAGTTAAATTATAATTAATTTTGTAATTAAAATTTGAAAAATCTACCTACGTTCATTTTATAATTATTTTATTAATTATTATGTTTACTAATGTAACGATAATAATATTAGTTAAAAAGAAATAAATTCCGATAATCATGTATATATCATGTTAGTGGAGATGATGTTCGTTACAAGTTTTTATTAGAAATTAATGTGTTCAAAATGTGTTCTAATTTTGTATATGATATAAACTAATCTAGATCCATCTTAACTTAACTTGAGATTTATCAAGAGTTAAGAGGGATTGGAAGTTTATTTTTTTAAATAAAAGTGTATTTATGTGGTGTGAATTTTAATAATGATGATGAGTGAATCCGTGTTAATGGGTAATATTTATTAATAACTATTCTCAATATTAATTAACAATAAAATCATAATTAATTTTGTAATTAAAAAAATTGAAAATCAACCTATGTTTCCCTTATTATATTCATTTTTTTTTTTTTTTTTTTTTTTTTTTTTTTTTTTTTTTTTTTTTTCCAGGAGAAAAAAAGCATGATATATTATATTGAGTTAATATAAAGACAAATGTACATATATGAGTAATCCATATCTGGTCCATGTTCATCAGATCACAACAAATATATAAAAGTATGACAGTTCAGATTGCATAAGCAAGAGGACTGTATGCAGCTGTATATGAGAGTCAAAATGATATACTAGTCCCCATATAGCATGTAGGGTGTATATAGGAAAAAAATATAATAATCATATTCCATCAGATCCATATATCATATACCATGATGCCAAGATATTGTCCAGAATGGATGAAACAGGTGATATTGAATCATTGAAGATTCGAGAATTCCGCCATTTCCATGCAGTCTAGAGAAAGATGAGAATGAGAAAATGTTGATTCCCACTTTGCCTACTCCACCAGATGAGAGCTGCACGTGAAGAGTCAAAAATAGTCAGTGGGAAAACAAAAGTGTTTGCCAATACATACCAGACCCGCAAAATGGAAGGGCATTTGAAGAACATGTGAAGATTGGTCTCTTCATCTGATTCGCATATTGTACATATGCTAGGACCGTGCCATGAACGCTTCCTGAGGTTGTCCC
Source organism: Pinus taeda (assembly GCA_000404065.3). Lineage (NCBI taxonomy): Eukaryota > Viridiplantae > Streptophyta > Pinopsida > Pinales > Pinaceae > Pinus > Pinus taeda. Next base: position 227,763 of record APFE030370517.1, read on the forward strand.
AAGAGAGGTTCTTGTTGTGGAAGACCAGCCATGCAAAATGGATGTATTTTAGGGGACATGCTGCCTTCCAAAAAACAAATGGGAAAAGTGTTTGAGAATTAGGAAATCTGTGACTGATCATATGTGTGTATATGTCTCCGACGGAAACAGGCTGCAAACAGTCCAGATGAGATGATCAACAGGACCATGTCGATGGAAGCCTCCTCGGGATAGTGTGTCCTTAAAGGATATCCAGTTGCCATCCAATATATCCAGTAGGTTGAGAGCAGTTCCATCTTTCCAAATAGGTGTTGAGCCGCGCCATTTTGTGATGAGTTTATTCCATGTGAAAATACCATGCCGCTGAAGATGTGAGGTGAGATCCATTGGGATGTGTAAGTTGCCATGACCGCATAGAATGGGATCAATACCAATGAGAACATTGCTGCCAGTGTATATCCGCCACCGTAATTGAGACAAAAAATATGCTTCAATCTTTCTCATGTTGTGCCAAATGGCGGATCCATTTCGAGGCCCAATGGCCCCAAGCCTGTACCAAAATTCAATGTTCCTACCTTTCATGTATTTCTGTCGGATTAGATTGCTCCATGGGCTGCTGCCGAAAATGCCTCTCCACAGGGTGCGGCACAATAGCGCACATCCAAATTGCCGAAGATCCTTGATACCCCATCTGCCATACTGTTTGGGAATTGATATATCCTTCATTTTTGCAAGGTGGAATTTCTTATGCACAGACAATCCTCCCCAGATGAAATTAGCAGTAATCTTGTTGAATCTCTGTATGATGCTTGAAGGTAAGTAGAACAAGTGAGCCCAGTAAACAGAAAGCTGAGACAAAACCGTCGTAGCCAATATCACTCTGCCAGCCAAAGATAGGGTCTTGTATTCCCATGATGATAGCTTTTTATAAAATCTCTCAATCAACCACTCCCAGTCTTTGGCCGAGTAGTTATTTGCTTTTAGTTTGAAGCCGAGATATGTAATCCCATTTTGGATCGGACATGTGTGAACACCAAACATTGCAGCGATTCTATTAATCAAGTCCATGTCTGCACCATTATAATATAAAATAGATTTGGACTTATTAATAACAAGACCCATGGCCTTTTGAAAATTGATGAGAATGTCAAATAGGCAATCCCATGATGTTTGTTGTAATATTGCGCATAGGAGAACATTGTCCACAAATAAATTGTGGGATAAAGATATGTGCCTGCTAATCTTGATGGGAATACATCGGTGCTCATCCACAGCCTTGCAGATGTGTAAACTGAGAGTGTTCATAGCTAAGATGAATATGATTGGTGCAAGTGGGCAACCTTGGCAGAGTCCCCTTTCTGCAAGGAAATAAGGAGATGGTATGCCATTGATATTAATGGCATAGTTAACATTTTTGATACATGCCATGATCCAGTTGATCATCTCAAACCGTAGGCCAATCTTCGCCAGAAGACATCTAATGAAGCCCCAGTCTAAACAGTAACAATAATAATATTAGTTAAAAGGAAATAAATTCCGATAATCACATATATATCATGTTAGTGGAGATGACTTCCTTTAGAAGTCTTTATTAGAAATTGATGTGCTTTAGTTTTGTATATGATATAAACCAATCTAGATCCATCTTAACTTAACTAGAGATTTATCAAGAGTTAAGAGGGATTGAAAGTTTTTTTTTAAATAAAAGTGTATTTACATGGTGTGAATTTTAATAATAATGATGAGTGAATCCGTGTTAATGGGTAATAGTTATTAATAATTGTTCTCAATACTAATTAACAATTAAATTATAATTAATTTTGTAATTAAAAAAGAAAAAAGAAAAAATCTACCTATGTTCCCTCTATTAAACATTATATCTATTAATGTAACAATAATAATATTAGTAAAAGGAAATAAATTCCGATAATCACGTATATATCATGTTATTGGAGATGATGTTCGCTATAATTTTTTATTAAAAAATGATGTCCTCTAGTTTTGTATATGATATAAATTAATCTAGATCTATCTTAACTTAACTAGGGATTCATCAAGCGTTGAGAGGGATCAAATTTCTCAAGGTGCAAATGTTTTTTTTGGAAAATTCCAAGAAAGGTTTGCATCTCAAAAGATTTAATCTCTCTCGGGGTGCTTGATATATTCAAAGTTAAGATGGATCTAAGCTGATTAATTATTAATAATAATAATTTTATTGTTTATTTTATTTATGTTATTTTAGGAATTCTTTTAGTGGACTTTTAGATTTACGGTACCCAATCTGGCCGAAAAAATTTGAGGTGAAACCTTGATTTGTGTTATTTAAACTGGTTTGTTAACTGCATATATGGATTCAGCACGGTGAAAAACCCTAGAGCACTTCAATTGTGTAGGGGTTACCCATCAAGCTTGTCATTTCAATAAATTCCGTGGGATATCCGAGAAATTATACCGGAAAATCACTGGAAAAGCTTCCAAAAAGTCACAAGTCATTATTTTTATGTAATTTGACCAAATCAAAATATTCCGTGGGATATTAGAGAAATTATACCGGAAAAACACTGGAAAATCTTCCAAAAAGTCACAAGTCATTATTTTTATGTAATTTGACCAAATCAAAATGTTTAACATACGTAACCTTACAATATCTCTTCTAATTGAGTTGGAAAGCACCTCTCGCAATCAACAAATTCTTTTTAGTAATAATAATTTAAATTTAAAACTATAGTTAAGTCAAATATCTATTTCTAAAATAAGGATTTGCTTCAAATGGTTCGACTATGAAAGAAAAATAAATTTTGATAATCATGCCTATATCATGTTTATGGAGATGATATTTGGTACAACTCTTTCCTAGAAATTGATGTACTCTATTTTGGGTATGATATGAATTAGTAAATTCTTTTTAATAGTAATTTAATTTTAAAATTATAGTTAAACCAATAAGGGATTTGTTTTAAATGATTTGATTGTGAAAGTTTAGAATGTTTATAGAAATATGTATATATATGT